>JACXGM010011522.1:0-10043 GCA_016801145.1 Umbra pygmaea | reverse complement strand
AGTAGCTCTTTTAGTTTGAAAATATGCTATGACACGTAGGTTTGAAGTGCAGACTTTCAGCTATAATTTGAGGGTATATTCATACATATGGGATGATATAGCCGCATATCCTTTGCTTGCAATGACTACTTGAAGTCTATGATGCATCACCAGACACTGGGTATTTTCCCTGGTGATGCTCTGCCAGGCCTGTACTGCATTCATCTTCAGTTCCTGCTTGTTTCGGGGACTTATTGCCTTCAGTCTCCTCTTCAGCATGTAAAATGCACGTTCAAAACCCTGGGCGTGCCCAAGTCAACAGTTTGTTATTCATTAACAAGAAAAAAAACAACTGGTAAACTCAGTTATGCCAAAAGACTGAGAGAGACCACTGTAGTGGATGAACAGAGACTACTCTTTATGGTGAAGAAAACCCCCCAGACAACAGATCAGAAACACTCCTGGATGCAGGTGTAGATGTGTCAAAGTCTACCATACCTAGAAGACTAGAAAAAAAAACATGAGGGCACAAGCAAACACAACACACACCTCCTCCTCCTCTGATGGAAGCTAACAACATGCCATGTGCAAATCACTGCCTATATGATGGATGGATGCTCTTGAAACACAAAACACATTCAGGCTGTGTGCGTACCTGTGTGTAAGTATGGTGTGTTTAAGTCAGAGAAAGCCAGAGTGATGAGAGAGGGTGACGACGGGATTGAGAAAGTTAAGACATGAAAGAGATTGGGAGATGTTATGATAGAGAGAATGTGGGTAGAACAAACTGACAGAGAAAAGGATAGAACATGTAAGAGAGAGAAAGACAAACAGAGAGAAGCGACATGGAGCTGCAGCATGGATACGGTGCCAACTGACGGCATCATTGTAGGTCAGAGACCTGCTTATCACATCTCAGATATGAGAAATCGAGCCACCCAAAAAATACAAGAGGATTTCCAAACCCCCCCGCCTCATCCACCTTCCTCTCATCAAACAACGGTCCTCCCCAGGAAAAAGGATCTTTAGATGGATATTTGTGCAGGCTTCTGTGACCCTGCGAGGGGAACAACTGTGACCTGTCCCTATGGAACATATCTGGCTGCGTGTGTTACCGTGGAGATGGCAGAACGCCTCCCTGGCAACACAGTGATTGACATTGCTGGCCATCAGTGAGTGAGTGCACAGGCCTGCGTTCAAATCGAACTGTGGCGAGTAAGTGTTCCAGCACTCATAAATTAACCAGAACTCATCAGCGTCGTCTTGCCCTCACCCGCTGGCCCCATTCTATCGCTGTGGTAACGATGATGTAATGCCTTACGTTTGTGAAGATGTGTGTAGCATTGCAGAAGTGAGTTATGTAAGACTGCCTACAGTCTTCTCTGGATCATACCAGTCCAGTGAGAGACGGATAATAGATAGTGAATGGTTGGCTAGGTCAGACAGAAAGCATAAAGGGAAGACACAGGTGAGCTTATCCAGTGGCAAAGACAACATGACTTACTGGACGGGGACCCAGGGACATGGAAGTGCTAATGGAAAGAGAGAGATTAACTAGCACAGTTCCTGTGTATCGCACCATCGGGTCAGGAAGCAGTTCCTGTAAATTAGCACCAAAATTCCAGAAGGTAGAACCGGATACAGCCTATAACAAGAAATGGCTGACCACATGAGATTCTAATTCGTTTATCACACATATTTTAGAAATTAATCTCTCTCTCTCTCTCTCTCTCTCTCTCTCTCTCTCTCTACACTCGCTACTATATTTAAACTCCCTCTAGGCTCCTCAAGGGGTATGGAAGGAACAGATGGAGAGATGCCAACTGGGTGTTCAAGTCACTGCCAATGTGGCTGGCTGACTTTGTCTGCAGCCTGAACAGTGGGTGTGACAGATGTCAGCAGAGATGTTTGATAGGCCATATCGTAAGGGGATTTGATGTCAGGTCAAATTTCTATCAGATTACGTTATGAATTGTGACGCACGCCTCAACTGAGGTGTTAGGCCTACAAGCACAGCTTTGGTGAGATCTCTCAAGGCTCTCGTGTTGCCTAAAACTACAGCTGTTACCATGAAACTGATGTTGTTAGATCCCCGCTGGCGAATAGGGTCCCAATATGGATGCAGGGGCTTGGCACATAGAACACACAAGCTTCTTACATGGCATGGCGGAGCTTCAAGCATTTGCCCCAACTCAATATAAATCTCCTCTATTTCAGAGATGATGAGGATTATGGTAGACTGTCAACAGTTGAACAATATCTACTCCAGTTGTAGATGATGAAAAAGCCTGTAATGTTACCAGATCCACACAACCCTATTCCCCCTGTTCCCCAAATGACATCCATGTCTACACCACTATATTCAAACCATAAAATAGTCATGTTCAATGGCTTTTTAGAAATACATATTATGTAGATCATATTCTAGAAATAAATCAAGTAAAATAATTTACCATAGATGACATCAATAACAATATATATCACATGATTTTACTATTTCTTGGCAATCAAGCCCTATTACATAATTTTTTTTTGCCTACTGTATGAACTTAATTAAGAACAAACATCTTTAGTCAGTTGTTACCACATCTGAACAACACATTGAATGAATTGTGTTAAAGTAAGGTTGATGTAAAATGAGTGGATGTAGACAAGAGCTTTGGATGAATGCACCATGGATGAATGGACCATGGATGAGGTGACAAGGTGCAGGGGCAGCCCTGAAGTGGCTGCCTCTACTGCTAACAACCCAGACCTGATTTAGGATCAGCCCTGTGCGTTCAACTCCTGACTTCAATCACTGCAAGCTAAACATAATAACCAATGCCAGACAGCTATTAATAATTAATAATAATTAATTGTATTTACACAGTGCTTTTTCAATTACCCAAAGCGCTTTACATAGTAATGGGGGAAGCCCACCTCACTCAGCTATTAGATTTAAAGACTGCAACAAAATGATTGATTTTGCCCAAAACAAAATTGTTCATTGAAAATGATTATACCCTAATGTGATGAATAACATCTGCTTACCGAGGGGTAATACCTAGACAATGGTGTCATTTTGCCCACGTATATCAACGCTCATGTAATTTAATTCCTATACATTCCTATACATTGGGCGTGTTGAGTCGGCCCCGCCCACTGCTTTGTGGATGGACAAAGGCAACAATATTGCAACATAAAGCGGAATAATAATAGTGTTTATAACAGTTCTCGAACATTCTATGAATCAGAAATGTCCAAAGGTGCTGTTTTTACGAATGTTACCATGTGTTCTTGCAAACCTTGTTTGTAAAAAAATTATAAAAATCCCTGTTTACCGCGGATCCCTTATTCCCTATGGGTTGTGCCTTTTATTAATCAGTCAACATACTACTGCCCTGACGTACGTCACCTTTAATACTCGAAATATTGACCCAAAAACATATGGACACAAATTTTCATTTTTCCATACAAACATAACAGGTAACATCGTTTTTAAAACGTCAAGTTCGCAACGTTAAAGTAGGCTATATCAATGTTTCACACGACCATTATTAGCGCAAGTGAATGTGAGACAAAGCAATACAAAAAGACAATTGGCCGAGCATTTTATAGGCCGCACGAGTCGATAATCATTTGGAAATTATTGAAAAAGTAATGACGATTCTACAGGCAGCAAACCAAAGGAAATGAGCATTAACTACGCTCCATAAAACCGAGTGCGCGCCGTTCCCACAGACTACATTCCGTCTCTGGGTCGCGCAGAACATGTCCAAATAAAAAATAACGTTAACGAGCGTATACATTTTATGGGAAATGTTAATATGCTGTGTCTCTTGCTAACGGCAAAATATACCAATCTGATGTTCGAGCGTGCCCACCAAGCAGTGCGAAAATTCACCGCTATTGTGTCGCGTGAAGCGAAGCCATCACAAGAAGGTTACTTAAACCGCAGTAAACAGTGCGGTGGAAGCGCACAAACACGCTCCGTACCACAACGACCATTCCGTACCTTTGCTTTCTTCCCTCTCCTCTAGATTCTCTTCTGCGGTGGACTCCATGACTGGCTTTGTCCCATCCATTTGGATTTTTCCCTTTGAATACTTTTTCTTCCTTGCTTTGTATTCTGACTTTGCGCGCACTCTCTCTCTCTCTCTTCTCTACCAAACGCGCACTCGCTCAATGCCTCTCTTCTTTCACTCCCTCTCCCCCTTTGCAAGCTTAGCTTCTCTGTGTATACTACAATCCCATTTCAAGATGCAAAGGTCTTGTCAGATTGGATTTTGCACAGATTAGTAGTCCCTAAAGATGCCAGCTAACGCTTTGGATAGAAATGTTGATGATGGCAGAGGACAGCGTTCACCCTTTTCATGGCATAGAATGACCGAACCCCACCTTGTGTCCCTACTGCTCTATCACACAGATGAAAGCTGTGTGTGTGTGTGTTTTGAGAGAGAGAGAGAGAGAGAGAGAGAGAGAGAGAGAGAGAGAGAGAGAGAGAGAGAGAGAGAGACAGAGACAGAGACAGAGAGAGAGAGACAGAGAGAGACAGAGAGAGACAGAGAGAGACAGAGAGACAGAGAGAGCGAAGAGCAACTCCTTCAATGGCACCTGATGGTAGTGGGTCTATTATTACATAAGAATAATGCAGACAGTATAGGTTAACACACACACTCGTGCAAGCCTTAACAGCACTGACACACGAAAATACGCACGTCAATCCTCACATATGTACTTGCGCATTTGCACAGATGCGATCACACAGAAACACACACACCGCCTACTCTCCATCTGGTGATTAGAGGACCAGAAAGAGTGGGTGATGAGAGGATATAGGAGAGAAGGAGGAGAGCGGGAGAAGCAGACCGAAGGAGCAGCGAGTGGAGGAGTGCAATAGTCTAGTTGAAAATCTTTAGGGGGAATAGTATCTGTGTTATGTACTGTTCTGGAGTAGGTCTTTACACTCCCACACAGACAAATCTGAAAAACCTAATCCTGAAGAAATAATCCAAAAAGATAGAAAAACATGTTCTCTCTTATTACTAATTTGGCCCACTGCGTTTTATGTTACAGTTTGTTTAATTGTACTAGTGTTCACCTTGTTTTCTAATGATATACACACCCTCAAACAAAGGGACGCCATCTGCCCTGAATCCTCTTAAATAAGGTATTAATTCTGGTGAAGAGGCCTAATGCAGCTCAAAATGCATGCTGTCTAGCTGGACAAAGCCTAGTAGATCTGCAGTAACACAACCACACAGCTGTCCAGGAAAAAGGTCTTCAGACAACCCAACATGTCTTTCAGAAAGCCTTTAGGATCACAGACCCTGTCAGAAGTGACAGCACAATAGGTGGTGCCTAAAATCTTGAGAGGCTCAGTCAGGGTATATGAGCCGAGATTGGACAGTGTCACTGCCAAATGTACATCTAGTTGGCTCATATATGTTACACACACCCGCCATTGCACGAATTCACACAGTGCAAACTCCCCCAGTCACACATACACACAATATTCATATTAGCAATTTAGTAGATGCGCTTATCCAGAGTGCTTACATTAAGTACAGGGACATTCTCCCTGGAGTAACTTAGGGTGAAGTGCCATAACCAAGGACAACAACATTTGGCAGTGCCGGATTCGAACCGGCAACCTTCTGACTACTTTTCCGACTACTTGTCAGTCTCCCTAACCGCTGTGCCATCATTTCCCACAATATCAGGTAGAATAGAAAGATTTAATCACAGCAACAGCACATCAGCAAATCAGTACTAATTGCAAGAGAAAATACAAGATATGATTTAGCTTTATGGATAAATAAACCCAAATGCCTGTATGGGTCTGTGCATGCCCAGTGCAGAGGTAAACCATAGTGCATTGTACCATCTGCTGGCTCAGTTTCTGCTTGTGTTTCCCATCGAGATCCTTTATTAACCCAGGAAGCTGCAGTGCAGATCAGTGCTGAACCATCGCTGCCTGCTCAGTCTCTGGTCCAAGTAGTCTTCCTGGGCAGGCACAGATCAATGTGTCAGCTATGAAAGTTGTTTGAAACTTTGAACTCTTTGATATTTGAGATTGCAAAGCAACATCAGGCAACTAATGATTTCCAAAGAGGCCAAATAGTCGTTGCCCGAACTGTAGGTGCATCATTCCTAAAAATGTCAAAATGTTTCAGTGTCAGGAGGGAACAGACTCAAAAATCATGAAAGAATATACCGAACATGGAAATATCACCTCTGCAAAAATAAACAGTGAAAAAGCAGGGTGCTCGTTGAAAAATATGGAAGCACTGTGCTTACAAGCATAATGATAAAGAGGAACCCCAAAACATTCCAGTGCCAGTTTGGAAAATGTGCTTCAAAGTTTGTCTCGCAAACGTCTTAAATCATTGGTCTGACAACCTCTGATCTTTTCAGGGACTCCAAAACACGACAGGTGTGATAACAGATAAATGAGAAATGTGGATACAAATACTCATGGTCATGGTTTAATAAGTTTGAGGCAATTGTTACTTTCATTTACCTAAATATTATCATTACTCCCAAAAAAATGGAGGTAATTGTTGCTCTTAATAATCACACTGAAATAAATTGCATCTTGTTCACAATTTATGCATCGTAAATGCATGTTATATTATAGTGATTTTATTTATCTGGCAAATTCTATCCATTGGTCCCCGAGTCACAGCTCGCATACAGCAGAGAATAATTTTGCAGCTACTCTCCTCTTCATCGAGACTAGGAGTTTCCAATTTGTCCTGGGCAGTGGGCATGAGCATCGTGGGGAGCTGATCAGACCAACTTTATGCCACTCCTGGCAGCTCGTCTTTGTTTGATGGCTTGTGATCATCCATCTTCCTTTTGATCACATTCCAGACGTTTTCAATGTGGTTGAAGAAATGCATTGGTCTTAAGTATTTGCAGAGCTGTTTTATTTTATATGTTCATGTTAGCTCATTGAACATGGATCCAGCATACATTGCATTTACATTTTCGTTCACTATACTTGGCGATTAGAAGTAATTCGGACTCTGACACACATTTCAATCCAACGGTGTTTCAAGGGGGAGCAAATAGCGAACCTGCTGGGTGAAACTCAAGGTCCATTTCCCCAACATTGAATAATCCCTAACGCTGGGTCACAGATTAAGCACTTGTCCAGAAGATGAGAAACCGTGGTCCCTGGCACTCTCTCGTCATCGTGCACACTAAAAAATAAACACACAGGCAACAACTTTTTAGGTTCAAATCCAATCTGTTGGCTCTACTACTAAGGAGTTACAATGACTCAAGCTAATGTTGTTTATCCTTAACAAAACTCTCCAGCAGAATTTGGGAAAATTAAGGGACTGAGCAGAGTGGCTATCAGCTGTAATCATAGAATCCACTAACAGAGAGTCATAATAAGCACTGCTGTTCAGTAGTCGGGGATATAATCCTCTCCAGCCATATGCCATAAGCTATATAGGCTACTGCAACACACTATCACCCCATCTGTACATAGCCATAACATTGTTTTCTTTTCTGCTATACATTCGCTAAATTAAATGGTTTGCATTCTCTAGATATGCTCATTGTGGGGAACGGTTATGTTTAGACATCACTCCAGAACCATGTACAGGGAATGGTTAAGGTTAGGCAACGCTACAGTGTGGTTACGGTTAGGGTTCAAAACAATCAATCACAACTTTTAACATCAGCAGTTGTCACAAAGTGCTTTTACAGACAACCAGCCTAAACCCTCAAAAGAGCAAGCAATAATAGAGTACTGTTAAAGGATTGTTCCACAGTAAATCAGTTTCATAGTATACCATTTAGAAACGTTACCATAGATGATTTGTCATATACATGTCTGTTCTTTTTCAATATATCACAGAAAAGCCGACAGTATATTTCAATTCCTTTCGCATCCACTGGGGGGCTTCTGAATACGTCTAAACTTGAGCTACCACAACTCCCAGAATTCTAAGCGAATTTAGTGCCCGTCCCCGTTTAAACGCACTGACGCAGAACATGGGCAATTCAACCGCACACCTATGTAAAGCTTGATGCTAGAAAGTTATACATATTTGTTTTTGAAATTGTAGTCTAATTTCTATTAATCATGCCCGTTTGGTGTTCTGTACCTGGTTGCAGAAATGACAAGCAAGCCCAAAAAGAAGGAGTAATCTTTCACACTTTACAATATGCTATAAAAAGTTAGGGTCTGCAGTTGGCATTTTAGGTCGGAAGATTACGAAAGGGATCTACGTGCTAAATTAACCGGCACTACAGCCCGAAAGCGGCTGAAAAGTGATGCGATCCCATCCTTTTTTCTTTATCTAGAAAGAGTAGCCTACATATAGTAAGGTATAGTAATTTACCCACTCAGCTAGCTACTAAATACAGCTGACACACTACACATGCAGTACAATAACATTACCACACAGACATGATGTGTGCTCGATTATCAAGGTACAGAAAATAGGTTTAATAAACTTACTCATCTGTTAATTGTCCTCTTGCTACGTCTCTTTCCATGTGTGCTGGGAAACTTCAGTGATTCAGTGACGCATATGCGGTCGTCAGTCATTTTTGGTTCAATCCTTACACGTAAAGCTTGTCCACGATCCCATTCATTGTAGCAAGTGCTTTTTTCTTCAGTAGACATGGATGGACATATTCCCACAGAAGCACTTAGGCAATTAGAATTTAACCACGTTTCAACTGGATTAGCTGTAGAACATGCTGCCTTGTTGAAGCTCAATATCAAACTCCATTTGTTGTAAATGTTCTTCGGTGTACTCGGGCGCAAACATGTATTGTTGGATGTCACTCAGAATGTAAAAGCAAGTTGTTCAATTCCTCGTCTGCAAATCCTATGTTAGTAGCAATTGTGTTACCAGCGACTTTGGTTACGAACTGTTTCACAGAATTCAGAGAACATGCCGGGTCGGGTGGGCGGGGCTTGAAACAAGGAAGCCAGCGTTGTAGTTCTATACATACTGAAAAAAATCATACCACCTAATCTGTTTAACATTAAAACGGCTGATAGAAACATCACAGAAAGACAAGCTATAGCTTAAAAAATCAAGGACAACCGAGGCTTTAAGCAGTAGATTTGAAAGTTAGATCAGTGTAACTGTAAGGGATGCTTATTTTCGCAACAGAATACATGCCTATATTCATTTTTCCTATCTCCAAAGTCCATTCGAAACACATGGTGACGTCAGCGTGTTAAAATTCCCTGCAAAATTTAAAATCTTGCTCTTACACTAGCCAGTCATGGGTGAAACATATCTCACTGTTCTACAAACGTCTGGGAGAAGCTACTAGCACCTCCAGATAGCTGTAGGGTGAAGTTTCCCTTTAAGTAAAATTTAAGAATGCATGTCCAATTAAGGCCAAGTTGTTAATCAGTACACATTAAGGACCTGTGAGTAGTCATGGGGCATGGGGGTAAGTTAGGTGTAAAGGTTAGAATTAGGCACTAAAGGTTCAGTGTAATAAATCCAGTATGCTTAAGGTTAGGGTAAGTTTAGGCATATCGACTACATGCAACGTTGTCATATGTATAACACACAAAACTTTAAGTGTGTCTAAAAAAGTTGCCTTTGGCATATCAATTGCACGATAAAACAAAATTGTGTTAATCATGGGGTGAGATCAGGCAATGACTGTTTTAGGCACCAAGACTTAAATGCATTGCTTACTTCCAGGTGAAAGTGGTGCAAATTGTGACTGGTGTTGCTAGATGACATAGATTTCGTGTGTTTTGGGGGGGTTTGTCTGACATATTTTTTTTAGATGCCTTCAGAAAAAAAAGCAGTTAGAAAATCCTCAAAGCAGTGGACAATCCTCAACCATCTGAGGACAGGTGTGGGATGCTTCAGGGCAGCAATGATGAAGTGGGGCATTGCGCACAGTGCCGGTGTGAGTGCGGAGACTCACTACAAACTGTGGAACACATTCTAACTAGCTGCCCCATATATCGGCCCCCAAACGGCGAACGTGGTCTAATTGAGCTTGATGACAGGACACTGGTCTGGATTGCCTCAACAGAACAGAAGGTCTAAGGACATGCGCGTGCGAGAGAGGGAGAG
>JACXGM010011521.1:0-24934 GCA_016801145.1 Umbra pygmaea | reverse complement strand
TGACAACTCATTCAGCACCTTCCCTTGGGACAGCGCCTTGTAACGTCGCACTTAAGAGGTAGCTTAAGTGCGACGTGATAAGAAGTTTCTAAGGGAGACTTCGGGGAACACACTTACGAACATAAACAACTTCTGTAAGATATATCTTTTAGAGTCTTCTTAGCGGGCTAAGAGTGAACGTTATCGGGGAACCGGGCCCAGATTTCTTTGACAATATATATCAATCACTTTTTGAAAGTTAAACAAGTGGTGTCGTTTAGTCGATTTATAATTAATAATACACGTATTTCCTCCTTAAACATGAACTATTTTATCTCTATACTTAGGGCAAACATAAATGCCTTAAAGGTGTCAGGTGTTGAAGCACAACCACAAGACGCATTCTTATATATATATTTTTTTAAATACACTAAATAAAAATATTATCTGAATATTTATCTGGATATGAATGATGGATGTAGAATGTTTCACTTTCAAAGGGTCTTGTGTTTCATGATTTATGCTTTCATGTCTGCCAGAAGAATAGGGTTTTGTTAAAAAAAGACATTACCTGTAAAATTGTTGTTGTTGTTTGGGATTTGCATAACCAAATGGTTGATTTTTCTCAGGCACATAACAGGCATATTTTCCCTGCAGAATTATTTGTGTGTTTCATAAAGAACTTATTTTATTTCACACAAAGAGGACTTTGATAGCATAACCAGCTGACTGTTGGTTTGTTTCTCCTTAGTAAGTTATTAGCCCCTTTGACAGGATAGTCTGGAGATTGCTTTGAAATTTGTGATTTAAACTCTAAGATGTTCAGCTTGAAAAAGATATGCAGGAGTCTTTCTCAATAGCAATGACAATGGGTTAAGGTTAAACTGAATATGTACTGGGCTCAGTCATCTAATAGACATACAGTACAGCAGCTTTTAAAATACATGTGACAATTGATTTGAAGTGTTCCACCATTACCAACAGTACTGTACATACCATAAATGGTAATTTCACTGGTAAATGGCAGTATTGTGTATTATAAGGTGATCGTGTGTACCTGAAATGAAGGCTGTTTCTTATACAAAACAGAAACACTTGATTTGAGTCAAATATTTTAACCAAACTTAATCTCAATAAACATCTCTTACAGAGCTTTGCATGCCTGATGAATTGATTCTGATTCGACTCTAACACATAGGTTGCATCTTGAATGATTACAGTAGTTCTTTTAGAGCAACAGTTTTTTTCAGGCTCGGGAGTCATGATTCATTTTTATTTTAATGATATGTTTATTTGTGTATTTTACTTTAGGACTGACTATAAGCAGTTGTTTTTGCATGAGGCGAGAAATATAAATTATGCTGCAGCCAGGCAGCATATAGAATAAAAAAGAAATTGTTAGAACTGATAATTAAACACAGTGAACCTATATGAACCCCCGACATTTCACATTGTAAATATTATGAATATTGTAGGTATGACTGTGTGACAGAGGTCCAGCTATATATGTTTTTAATGTCTGAGCTTTGCAAATGTGTAAAAAGTAATGTATTGCATTGTAAAATGCTTGTTGATACGGTTTTAGAATTTTATTGCTTGAGTAAAATATTTAATAAAAGACTAAAATCACAGAAACATAAAAAAAAATGGTGCTACAGTTTTGGGACTGTCTGTCTAATGCTGAGCAGACAAACTAGGGATGAATGAGGTAAATGAACTTGTGGAAAATGCTGCGGCTTTTGTGCTTAGGATACATCACTTCATGCCTGGAAGGTTGATAGACTGGGTCAACTTAAATTCCGACTGTAGGGTTTTACAGTCTTGTGCAGATCAGTATCCTTACGACTGATGAAGTTAGTCAGGATTCTTTCAAAATTCAGCTGGAAATGCACTCTTTGTTTTAAATATGCTATAATCTTATGGCATTCTTCTAAATTAAATATTTGTTTGCAAAGTGGACATCTCAGCTGGAAAGAGTCCATAGCATAACACATTTTTAGCAACACTTCAGTGAAATCACCTTTACATAGGGTGTATAATAAATACATAGAATAAAAAATGGTATACTGCACATTACATTTGACAGATACAGATTGATAATGATTGATATTTGAATAAAGTATCTTGATTTTATTACTCGTTATTTCCTTTTGATTTTACAGTGGCAATAAAACAGTTTGTACATTCTTTTGCATGGGTTTGTCATAAAATTTGATCTGAAGTCCCAACAATAGACAAACACAGTCTGCTTGAACTAAACTAAACACAAATCATGGCATTTTTCTTTTTTATATTGAATACATTAATTAAACTTTCACACTGCAGGATGGAATACATATTTGAACCCCTAGGCTAATGATCTCCAACCCTGGTCCTGGAGAGCTAATTTCCTGATTGTTTTCACTTTAACCCCAATTTAGTTAGAGCTGCCCTATGAAAAACACTCAATTGAGTTTGCAATTCACAAGAAGCATTTCCTGATGTAAAACATGCCTTAAACAAGAGATCTCAAAAGACCTAAGATTAAGAAGAGTTGACTTGAATCTATGAAATCTGGAAAGGGTAAAAAATATCTCTAAAAGCCTTGATGTTTATCAGTCCATGGTAAGAGAAATTGTCTATAAATGGACAAAGTTCAACACTTGCTACTCTCTCTAGGATTGGTTGTCCTGTGAAATGTCCTGGAAGTTTTACAGTGTTACTAGACTAAATTCTGTGTACAGATGAAACCATAGGTAAGTTTGGAAGTAACACATAGCATTTGTATAGACATAATTGATATAGCACACCAACATCAAAACCTCATCCCAAATGTAAAGTTGGTGGATGGGGCATCATGGTTTAAGGCTGCTTTTCTGCCTCAGGGCCTGGACAGCTTGCTATCATTGACACTAAAATCAATTTCCAAGTTAATCAAGTGCAACTGATGTTGGGTGATCTTACAAGACAATGACTCAAAGTGCGGGAGTAAAATAACAACAGAATGTCTTCAAAAGAAGAAAATATGCCTTCTGAAGTGGTTCAGTCAATGTCCTGACCTCAAACTGATTGAGATGCTGTGGCGTGACCGAAAGAGAACGATTCACACAAGACAGCCCAAGAATATTGCTAAACTGAAACAGTTTTTATATTGGAATGGTACAACATTCCTCCTGACAGTTGTGCAGGTCGGTTCGGTTTAGGTTATTGCTGCCAAAAGAGGGTCAACAATGATATAAACATGGTTGACAATAAAGACGTGAAAACATATAACTGTGTGTGTCCTTAGTTTAAGCAGATGGTGTTTGTTTATTGTTGTGACTTAAAAGAATCAAATCAAATTGTATTATAACTTTATGCAGAAATCCATGTAATTCCAAAGAGATCACATACTTTCTCCTACCACTGTATTTACATACCTAGCACCAGACATACCAAATCCTTTAGTAATATATTCACTACTTTCATTTTGACACAATCCCCTGTGTTTTGTGTTAGTTTTAAGACTCTTTGTGTGCTTTCACTCACTCACTGCCTATACTGTAGGCCTCAATCTGGGAGGAGTGTCCTAGCAAATATTTTTCTCCTTTTTGAAGATTAAAGGCACTGCCTCAGATGAAGTTCAATACAAACACCTATGAAGCGAAGAATTTATGATGACTTGATCCTTGCAGCGGCTTTAATCTTGCAAAAGAAAACAACACTAATAGTTTCCTTTTCCGACCACTCGGTTGGTGACTACGTATCCTGGCTCATAGCCTGATGTGGACTTTCCAGACACAAAGAGGGCTTGGCACTTTGACAATGTGCCTCCCTCCATGTTAAGGTTTCACAACCATAGTTGTTACTTAAAATATGCCCTCCATGAGTAAAGGAAAATCACTTTACCGTTGTTGTTGTTGATTCCTGGTTAGGGCCTTTGATTTAGTGAGAGCAAGTTTCCCAACTAAAAGCATTGTCATGATTTTGCCCAATCATTTGATTAAGTCAGTGTTGGTTCTCCTCACTAGTTCCTACTTTTCTTACCAGACACGTTGATACACTGCAGTAAAAGAGTTGTGACTATGTTCTACACTTTCCTGTTGCTTCTGTAATCTTCTACGTCTGCTTGTTGACTGAAGTGTGTTTTACTCTTGACTGTTACACGACAAAATGTTTTGAATAAGTCTTCCTCCTCGGGATTTCCTCCACAGCGATCTCGCTATAATGCGTATTAGTCATAAACAGTGGCTGGCTCCAGATACAGAGTCTCTGCCCACACATACGATAGCACAGAAGACATCTCATATCACTGCCGCCTGCCCCGGCCCAGCCTGACTGGTGCCTTTTACAAATCAAACAGGCTATTCGATAACTGCACTTGCTGTGCATGACTTCATTAGTAACTCTACGGCTTAGGTTGATGGTGTCTCCCGTGAAGACGAGAATGAATACCAGTGGAATCTTTCCCGGTTCGCTCAAACCCACATTCTAGCATTTAATCCAGCATAACACTGCATTGTCCAAGCATAACACATTTGGTCATAGCTCAAGGAGGTTACCTTCCTGACGGATTGTATACCGTTTCACTCAGAGTGGTAGGGGAATGTGAGTCAAAATTATCTATTGTAAAGCAGAATTTGGGAAAGAGGTAATGGTTTTACAGCTGAATGTATCAGGAGGGCTGGGGCAATATTCACCACATACGGTAGATGTTTATCCAACAAGAAATATAGAGCCAGGAGTCGAAGTCACTTTTGTTTTGATTTGTCGTGTCAGCGACCTGGCACTGCTCTACCCCCTACCAACTATGTCTGCATTCTCTGTCTGCGGCTGCCAACGCAATCCTAAATCTCCCCCCTGACACACTGTACCTACACCTCACTCTGTTTCCGTGCCTTCTTTATGCCTGCAAGCTGGAAACGTGTGTCTTTTTTCTTTCAATTCATCCTCCTTTTTTTTCAAAGACATCAAGAATAATGTCTCCACAGAAATCTGAAGAAACAAAAACACATGAGCTGCAAAAGGATGACTGCGAGTCACTCCCACACACGGCTTTAAAGAAGGATCCTGCCCATCTGACAGCATTTAGCAGAAGAGAGTGTTGCTTTTCTATAGAACACCTCCCAATAGTTCTGAAAAATTTAAGAATGCTTTTTTCCTCTGCAGGGGATTTTTTTCTTTTATTATTATCTTTGAAGGTCTGTTAAGATCATATTCTTGTTGTATTATCTAATCTCAAAATCTTCTATGAAATACTTCAAAACCCAATAAAGGTATAAATGTCTGCCATCTTGGTAAGTTACCATAACGATACAATTTGGCATGGTAAGCTTGATATAGTTTGGTCCCATTACAGTTACACTGAGATGACCAAAGACAGATATAACTCCAAGCTGTTGCTGGGGAGTATCCAAGAATAACAGACGACACAGAATACGACCCTGCCAGGACGTCCTGACCCAACTCTCATTCCTGGGTAAACATCTACAGAACAAAAGTCGAAAGAGCTGAATTTTCACCAAGGATTTTTGCACTGCTGCTGAAATGCTAGAAATAAGATTTTAGTGTTCTTAAAAACATTATTTCAAAATGGTGGCTCTTTCTTTGAAATATCACCTGTTTGTGGGTGTCGTTGGAACTGAAATGACGTCAAGTATAATTGCAACCACTGATCATGTAGGTGATGACATTATTGTCCATCCACGTCTCTGTGACAATAAACATGTGGCGTCTTGCTGAGTGGTAAAACATTAACTGTGACACTTTGACTGGTATTTCTATAAGGCCCCAGTGGAACGTTTCCTATTTCAAGGTAAGTAATAGAGATCAAGAAAAACAACCATAAAGGGAGTCCCCTGCACTGCTTTAGTCTCCCACTCAAACCTCTGTAGTTAAAAAGCTACTTTACATTGGCTCAGACTCACTGGCTTTGGATTTAAGATTGAACACCGAACCTGCCATAGCTGGTAATCTTACTCAGTCAGAGAAAGCTCTACCACCTACAGTACAGACCACACCGGTTTCTGGTTGCCTTGTGCTGTGGGTCTAGATAGGCTAGCCGTCAGAACATCTGACTAGAAACCAAAAAGTTGCTAGATTGAATCCCATTTTAGCTTGGTGAAAAATCAGTTAACACAAGTAGTACAAATGTCTGCTAAAATATGCCCCTGTGGAGCTGGAAGAACTAGTTTAAATGAAGATAGTGGTTATTATATGCAAAATAATCATAATAATAATATTAATAATTATAGTGCAAATGACAACAATCATTCTAAGTTACAGCCTCATGTGTTAAGCAGATTTTTGTATTTTGATCAGGAAATATGCATTTTTGATTAAGGAGCATTTCACCTCAGTCAGCATCCATTAACTTGTGTAATGCCTGTTTGCCTGTGAGTCCTGTGATGTTATACTCAACAAACTTGCCAGATGTTGGCCATCTCTCTCGAGGATTGTGAATGACCCACAAGTTGTTATTATCCCATAGCCTACAAACCAATGTGAAAAGCATTCATGCAATGCTTACAATAGACTATATAGACATACTGCTCAGGAACACGCTTTTAATTGCTGCCTTGTAAAAATGTCTGTAAACAGCTGTTTTCAATTATGACAATGTTCTATTTTTTCGGGGACCTACCCTGAATTGTTGAAACAGACAAGGGTCGTTGGATGGTAATCCGGCGACTGAAGGTTTAACAACTTGTTGACGGGTGTTTTCTCTGACATTATGGGGAAAAATATGTTTTACACCTAAGGGTCAAGCTAAGGAATCACCGTTGCGGAGCATGGCAATTTAGCTTACGGCAGTGCTGTTACTACTATTAATTGAATCACATTGGTCACAGTAGTGACTGAAAACTATTTTGCTCCAAAAGGATTACTTTCACTCAATTATTAAGTAAGAAACTGTGATAATTAAACATATTGAAATTTGATAAGATTAGCCTAAATGGTCACATGACCAGAGATGTTTACTTCCTTGTTGCACGTCGAGTAGAGTACTGGATGTCTGAAACAAAGTTGCATAACAGAGGTTTTATAGATCATGTTTTAATACAGATAGAAGTCTCTTATTTGGTAGAAACCATCTTTAAGCTGTCTAGTATTGATCTATGATATTAAAATAGCAGAAATTGCAAATTGTGGTTATAGTAAGGTAAAAAGAAATATTGGTCAAAATTGTGCTCTATGTACTATACACAAACATGGTTGGTGTTCATCCTAGCTTTTTGACCTGTTACTATCCTTCACTGTTTCCTGTTGACAGTATGAACACCACTGTAGTACATGACCTGTGACTATCCCTCACTGTTTCCTGTCAGTAGGTATGAACAACAATGTAGTACATGACCTGTAACTACTATACCTCACTGTTTCCTGTCAGCAAGTATCAAGAACAATGTTATTCATGACCTGTAACTATCTTTCACTGTTTCCTATCAGCAGGTATCAACAACACTGTAGTACATGACCTGTAACTATCCCTCACTGTGTCCTGTCAACAGGTATGCACAACAATGTAGTACATGGCCTGGAAATATCCCTCACTTTTTCCTGTCAGTAGCTATCAACAACAATGTAGAAAATCACCTGTAACTATTCCTCACAGTTTCCTGTCAGCAGGTATCAACAACAGTGTAGTACATGACATTTACCTGATCCGGCGGTTTAACACTCTATTGACCATGAGACATTATTCATTTAAATTTGTTTTTTAAAATGTGCATCCACTGTTCTCTTTTTGTGTGCATCTTTTAAAGTTACATTCATATAATTTAACTGAGCTATTTATTTTGTGTGCATCTTTTAAAGTTTTCAGTTTAGTCAGTTTTTTCATTTAGCAGTTGCTCTTATCTAAAGTGACTTACAGTGAATACAAGGACATCCCCCTCGAGCATATTAGGGTAAAATGCCTTGATCGAGGACACAACATTTGGCACAGACAGGAATTGAACCATTCCGACTACAAGTCTGTCTCCCTAACCACTGAGCCATCTGACGCCCCACTACAATTTTGTTTCTGTTGTTATGATTAATTTCTTGATCTAGTTATGTTATTGTAAAAGCATACTTCCTTTAGGCAGAAAAGAGTGAGTACTTCTGCTAAAACCTGAAGCGCTGCAAAAAAGGTCAATTTGAAGATTTTATTGAGTTATTTAAATCCAAACACTCCAGCACATGAAACATGTTATAAACACATTTCTATAAAAATATTACATACCATACGGTACGTACTGTAACTGTATAGTTATATCATGCAATATGCCTCTATTGATTATTCAGCAACTGGTACCTTGAAACGGGGGGAAAAACCTAGTAAGCAGTGTATGTAGAAGGTGTGAAAACAGTATCCACTTAGTTTACATTAAGAAGATCAAGATTTCCAGCAACGTTTGAAACACTGCTCCTCATATTCAGCTCAACATATTTAGCTCTGCCACCTTCCCTCCATGTTTCTTTAGCAGCCAGACATACTGTACCACACGCAGGCCAGACGGGTGGGAAGGCCCGGATTACAGAGAAGAAATGGAAGTCTTCCTCCTCCACTCCGCTTTATCCTCCCTCTACTCCCATTCAACCCTCCTCTTATCATAGCTTCCTGTGAATCTACCTGACAGGCCTTTTACAGGTACAGCTAATCCTCCCTCTGGGGGGATACGCGCTCCCATCCAGTAGCACACACAAATCTAAAGCCATCCCTTTTTCGTTGCGGCTGCTCTTTGTTGATAAAAAAAATGTTCTTTCATAGAAGAAAGGTGATGCACCAGCTCAAATCCCCCTGTCCTCTATTCAAACGCAGGTCGCTCAGACATACTGCGGACAGGGATGTGGCAATGCTCTGTTTGTGTCTCTTTGCTGTAAAACTGTGTTCATCATCGATTCGTGACTTGATCCGGACTTTTCAGGGATTGGTGGAAGTGATGCTTTAATTTCTACCATTGGGAATCAGATCAGTTTGTATTTCATGTGTGCAGGTGCTTGGTAGTGTTCATGTGGAGCTGTGAGGTGTTTGGGCGGTATGTGTGGCTCAAACATACATCTACATGCTTCCTATCAACAGGCAGACAGACTCAGGGTAGATGAACAAGAAGCTTAACTCTGGCCCTCACATTCCAACCCCACTATTCACTACTGATACGGCCCACTTTGTCTGTATATCATGCCTTGCGTTCACTTCCTCCGATAACACCCTTTACCTCTTTACCCTATCCCCTACCAGTTACTGACACATTCACACACATACACACATACGTGTCAACTGAGTGTCAACTAAGAGGTTTGACAGTTCGGCGTACAGTAATCACTAGCAGTCACATCCTCCTGGTTTCCTCCTCAGGTATCACACCACCGCTTCCTCCCCAAGATAAGTTTTCGCTGTCCACTTCCTGTCCTCGCATTGGAGGGTTCAAACATTGGCTGGGAAAGCCTGTCAGGGTAGCTTGCTCTTTCTGGTCCATATAAAATCTACTAAATATCAAACGTGTCCTACTTTTGACTCCCTCAAATAAAGGCTCACATATACAGCGTCACATGGCTAACACACAAGTGTGCAAACACAAGCACAAATCCAGCCCCCCAACACACAGAAACACACAGAGAAGCACACAAACACACACACTTCCCTACCACAGTTTCTATTCTGTCAAAGTTGTCATGTCACTGTAGGACCTAGCACTCTTTATCATAACTCCTGAGGGAATCATGACAGCCAAAAGGAAGTGCCAGAGACCACGACCGCCCCAGGAGTAAATTTAGCCATGACAGCCCATCATCCTGGCCGTAGAGCTGACAGGAGCGAGTGTCGGCCCCCTGTATGATTACCATGCACAGCCTCAAATAGACCTTGTTTTACTAACATCAGTTCGGGACAGATATCACTTTGCTAGACCTACTTTCATAAAAAGAAAGTGACACTGTGAGGATGACTGAAGCATTCAAGTTATGTTAAAGCAGGTTTATTAGGCCTAAGCTATTTATTAAGAGGTCTGTGGTAGGGCTGAGTAGTAGGAATATGTTCATACTGTTTCTATACCATACTGGTTTGTATACCAACATGAGATGTCAACTATGTTTTTCCAAATTTAAAATACATAAATAACCTCGGGAATGGTAACAAATCTTAATAATGTATTAGAGAATCCAAATAGAATTAGCAAACTAAATGCTAACAAGATAGGACATAAACAAAATTTAAAAACACATACTATGGGATTTGAGACATGTAGTGGAAATGAAAAGGCAGTGGAGGTCATGAGTAAGGTCTTATATTAGGTCAGTAAGAGTGAATTTTCCTCCACTGTGTCTCATACTGACCAAGAGCAAAGTGCATCGACTTCCTGTAATCACTTTGTTTTTTTCTTCTGTCAAATCTGCTCATCTTTTCTTTTTATATTCCTCTTTTGGAGTTTCAGCAACATACACTCATACACACATACTGTACTAAATCACAGATTGACTACATTCCTTAAACTCATGACCATTGCAGAGAGGCTTGGCAGTAATGTTTCCATGAAATACATTTATGAAAGTGTCAAGAGCTCATTTCATGTTTCAGTGTTTTAGACACTTTCCGAAGGGAGCATCATGCCTACATTGGACGAAGAGCTTGTAGCTGAAAAATCTGTCAGTGAAAGTCCGATTCAGAATCAAGCTGTACCCAAAGATATCAAAAGCACTACTCCTACATTTCTGCGAAGCATTTTTTTCAGAGCACTACTCTTTTCCAAAAGACTAGTCACAATGTTTCATTTTTTCCCCTTTTGTCACCTGGCAGAACTGCACTAGGGTCAGGATTGAATGCAATCATGTTGATGGTTGGTGAAACCTTTAAAGGTTCTGCTTCTCCCTTTTTGTCATGCATTTATAATGAAGCATATACTCACCTAAAGGACTATTAGGAACATCCGTTCAATTTCTCATGAATGCAATTATCTACTCAACTAATCACATGGCAGTTGCTTCAATGCATTTAGGGGTGTGGTCCTGGTCAAGACAATCTCCTGAACTCCAAACTGAATGTCAGAATGGGAAAGAAAGGTGATTTAAGCAATTTTGAGCGTGGCATGGTTGTTGGTGCCAGACGGGCCGGTCTGAGTATTTCACAATCTGCTCAGTTACTGGGATTTTCACGCAAAACCATTTCTAGGGTTTACAAATAATGGTGTGAAAAGGGAAAAACATCCAGTATGCGGCAGTCCTGTGGGCGAAAATGCATTGTTAATGCTAGAGGTCAGAGGCGAATGGGCCGACTGCTTCAAGTTGTTAGAAGGGCAACTTTGACTGAAATAACCACTCGTTACAACCGAGGTATGCAGCAAAGCATTTGTGAAGCCACAACACGCACAACCTTGAGGCGGATGGGCTACAACAGCAGAAGACCCCACCGGGTACCACTCATCTCCACTACAAATAGAAAAAGAGGCTACAATTTGCAAGAGCTCACCAAAATTGGACAGTTGAAGACTGGAAAAATGTTGCCTGGTCTGATGAGTCTCGATTTCTGTTGAGACATTCAGATGGTAGAGTCAGAATTTGGCGTAAACAGAATGAGAACAAGGATCCATCATGCCTTGTTACCACTGTGCAGGCTGGTGGTGGTGGTGTAATGGTGTGGGGGATGTTTTCTTGGCACACTTTAGGCCCCTTAGTGCCAATTGGGCATCGTTTTAATGCCAAAGCCTACCTGAGCATTGTTTCTGACCATCCCTTTTTGGCCACCATGTTCCCATCCTCTGACGGCTACTTCCAGCAGGATAATGCACCATTTCACAAAGCTCAAATCATTTCAAATTGGTTTCTTGAACATGACAATGAGTTTACTGTACTAAAATGGCCCCCACAGTCACCAGATCTCAATCCAATAGAGCATCTTTGGGATGTGGTGGAATGGGAGCTTCGTGCCCTGGATGTGCATCCCACAAATCTCCATCAACTGCAAGATGCTATCCTATCAACATGGGCTAACATTTCTAAAGAATGCTTTCAGCACCTTGTTGAATCAATGCCACGTAGAATTAAGGCAGTTCTGAAGGCGAAAGGGGGTCAAACACAGTATTAGTATGGTGTTCCTAATAATTCTTTAGGTGAGTGTATTTCACCTCAATCTGAAATTGTCTTTAACAATCAATGTCTATACCCTACAATCACCCTGAACACAAATGCCCCTTGTGGAAGGCGTGTGTCCATACATGCGTGCGTGCATACATGCACCTAAGTGACACCACCTGGTATCGATCAAAGGGCCCTCCATGATGATGAAGCTGTAACAGGTGTACACAGCCACACGAGAGACATGAACCAACCCTAACAGGTGCTGCAGTTAATGTTTCATGACTGACCCGCAGTCTTCAGAACCAGGCACATGACCAACCTCCTTCGCTGTGGTAATGGCGGAATAGGTACCCTAATCTCCGATGGTGAAATTTGGCTTACCTTAATCTGTTTTGTTGAAGTGGGGGGTATTGTATTGGGGTTGGTGGTCTGCATACAATATGGGTTGGGGTCGGATGGAGTGGGGGTTAGGGAGAATTACACTAATCAGTTCAAGGTCCATGCTCACGTACATATAAAACTTCCCATTAGGCTTAGCGCACTACATCTCAACAGCTTGCTCCCCAGGGGCCTCACATCTGGCTGTCAATTAAGGCCTTAAGCCCCCACAAAGCATTCGCTAAACTGCAAGGTATGAATTGAAAATAGGGTGGAGAATTGGAAGGAAGCTACAGTTGTAAGGGGAGGTCTTTGGAAGAGGTTTAGGACTGGCATTGGGTGCTAAGGTTTTAAGGGTGGCAAGGCAGGGGGTCGAAACTAAGCCGGCCCCCTAAATTTGTTAGAGTCTCCAAACACATGAGGGCAGCGTAGAAGCATTCCATGCAGCTTTGGGAATACGGTGGCCTGTGAGAGAAAAACCCTATCACACCAACAACTGCACCTTAATAACTAACAGGTATGATAAAAACCACAAAGAATATATTTTCATGAGAATGTATTTAGGTAATTAATACTATGATTCCCTCTCTTGGTGCACATACATTTTTCAATGCCAATAATTTGACAAATATTTTGGTTAATGTAACAAAGCTAAGGACAGTGCTGTGTGGTTTACATAGGCATATGTCTCTGTCGTTATTCGGAAGGGCTTAAATATCACCCACATTTTAGACCTTTATGGCATGTTTAAAAATGAGTTCAGATACACAAAACACAAGGTAACAAAATAACATTTAATTTGATCAAATATCATTCTATTTAATGTTGAATAGTTAAGGAATGAAACCGCCAAGGAATATCTCAGAGGTCTTAAACAACTTAGTACACATTTGCCACAGCAAATGACAACATTTACCCGCATTTGAAACATGCTTGTCATCAGTAATTGCTGCAGCATTCCATCCCCTTTAAAAAATAAAAGGAGGCCTCTAACAGGAGGCGCCAGGGTCCATGGACCATGCCGAGCTTGGCAGGAGATCAAACCAAACTTTGCTGTGACACTGGTAGGGATACAAGCACCTATTTGTTTGGACAGGGCTTAATGAACAGACCAGGCAGGGAGTGTTGGGGAGATGGGCCTGTGGGTAGAGGGAGAATGGGACAACAAAAACCCTGGCTTATCTGACCCCTTGGGATTTTGATTACCACAACAAAAAAAACTGCACAGGACAGAACATTAATTTACCAAAAACAATATACAAAAATTCTGTGTTGTACAGTATATTGTCGTTGCCTTCAGGATTAAACATGGTCAGTCTAAAGTAGTGGTTCTGGACCAGAATAGACTGACTTCAACGACACAATTGTTGAAACCGGGGTGCAAACTAGCAAGGTACATGAGCATAATCCTGAGGTTCCATATGACAAAATATCACTGTGGTTCAGTTACAGTTCAGGGAAAGCTCATCGCTGTTGTGGTAATGTGTCACGTTTTATTTTTTGTGTGGCTCCAAAGGTAAACCACAGATCCGTCAGACTGGACTTTCTGCGTTTCTCTATTTCTGCCTTTGGTCAGGATCTCATCCAGTATTCCAAGACTCTGAGAAGTCACTTCTGATGAGCATTCCAAGTTTTAGTTTTTCTTCCTGTGAGACTGGTTTCGAGGCTCTCTTCGCCTAAAAAAAAGAAGAGTAATTTGGTTCTGAAATGGCTCTGTAACAAGGGCGTTGAAGGTGCAATGATAAATGGAGACAAGTGTGAAGAAGTGAAATAAAATGCTGATTTCATTCGGAAAAACTTTTTGAAAACAAATGTGCTTCCAGGAGCAAAAACGCTATATATTTGAAAACACAGAACCTAACACAAACATCTACAACACAATAATGACAGACAGTTAACACAGGACAACAAGGAACTTAATTACAGACAGATGATGAAAGATTTGGAACTGGTGTGTGTGCTTGATTGTCAGAATAAACCAATCGAGTGGTGAAAAGTAGATGTGGGATACAATGAGTTCAGTATACAACAGACAAAAACATTGGGCTGGAACACTGACTCCAGACCTGCAAGGAGGGGACGACCATTACAGGATCTTCATTAACAATGCTGTATAATCAACACATGAAATAAAATAACATTTCATATGGTGTATGTAAATCTCTAATTTATAAATACTTTTTTTCTGACAGTTAACATTACAGTGAAAATTTGGCAAATATTCAACATCATATTCAACTACAGGTCATAACCGAATAGCAAAATCATAACAGAAAACATGGCAACAAAGAAAATAATGAAATTACCCCTGGTCAAAAGTCTGCATACCCTCAGTTTTCAATACATTGTATCGCCCCCTTTAGAAGCAACTTTATTTATTTTACTTAACTTATATTTAACCAGGTGAGAACAGTTTCTCATTTAAAACTCGGCCAATGACAACGTGCAGTCATTTGTGATAGTTGTCTATGAGGCCCTGAATTCTTGCATGTGGTATAGCTGCCCATTCGTCTTTTCAAAATGCCTCCAGGTCATGCAGTCTTTGGTCGTCTTGCCACACGTTTGAGATCTCCCCAGAGTGGCTCCATGATATTAAGGTTAGGAGACTGGGATGGCCACTCCAGAACCTTCATTTCTTTCTGCTGTAACCAATGAAGGGTCAACTTGGCCTTGTGCTTATGGTCATTGTCATGCTGGAAAGTCTAAGAGCATCCCATGCACAGCTTTTATGCAGAAGAATGCAAATTGTGTGCAAGTATTGTCCGATAACATTTTGCATTCATCTTGCCATCAATTCTCACAAGGTTCTCTGTGCCTTTAGATCTCACAGCCCTCCCCCAAAACATCAGTGAGACCCCACCATGCTTCACAGTGGGCATGGTATTCATTTCATTATGGACACTGTTGACCCCTCTCCAAACATAGCGCTTATGGTTGTGACCATAGAGCTCTGTTCTGGTAGCCTGGTCCTACCAGACTCTTGTATGTACATTTCATTTGTACTCTGTTAAAACTATTGGATCTGCCATAACCAATCGCTAACGTTTGGCCATGACATACTACAACTCAAACTAGCCCAGGACATCAACATCATTGTTCTCAGCCACTCCCTCTGTTCGCTGATTGGACTGCCAAAAAATTGGTTGGAGAAAACCCGTGAATATACTGCAAACCCAGATGGAGTACTGAAGGAAAATGAAGTACATAGGAGGGCAGAGCCAGGCTACTATTTTGGTCTTGTCGCTCCAAATTAAAGTATGCCAGAAGCTGTGAGGCATGTCAAGGTGTTGTCGAGCATATTGTAACTGGGCTTTTTTGTGGCACTGGCGCAGTAAAGGCTTCTTTCAGGCAACTCAACCATGCAGCTCATTTTTGTTCAAGTATTGTGCTCCTTGAAACAACCACACCATCTTTTTCCAGAGCAGCCTGTATGTCTCCCAAGGTTACCTGTGGGTTGTTCTTTGTATCCCGAACAATTCTTCTGGCAGTCTTGGTTTACCTGACATTGGCTTCGTATCAAGAGATCCCCAAATCTTTCACTTCTTAATAAGTGATTGAACAGCACTGACTGGCATTTGCAAGGCTTTGGATATATTTTTATATCCATTTTCAACTTTATGCAGTTCCAGTACTTTATTATGCAGGTCTTTTGACAGTTCTTTTCTGCTCCCCATGGCTCAGTATCTAGCCTGCTCAGTGCTTCCATGTGAGAGCTAACAAACTCATTGACTATTTATACACAGACACTAATTGCAATTTAAAATGCCACAGGGGTGGGAAATTAACCTTTAATTTCCAGTTTAACCTGTGTGTGTCACCTTGCACTACAGTGACAATGTGTTGTGTTGCTGCTGCTTGGTTGTACAGTAGGTGATTGCTCCTTTCATGCTGGTGGCTCTTATAGATGTAAATATGTAAGTCCATTGGTACTCTGGCTCCAAGGGAACATATGTATTGATTATAACTTATTGTATCAAAAGCACTTTATATAGTCTGTGTATTTGTGTGTGTGTGTGTTTCTGTGTGTGTGTCTACATGGGCTTGTGCTACTGTACACTTTATTTTTATATTGCACTGCGACATGAAGGCACATTTTTTCGTACAATCGTATACTTGTATGTGATGGATATGACAATAAAAATAACTTGACTTCACTTGTGTGTCTGTAACAAGGCCAAACATTCAAGGCAGAAGCATCATACACCTATTTTTTCAAGGGGGCACAGTGTGCACAACACACGGAAACAGGTGCCCACAAATACTGATATTAAAAGGAAAATCCACTTGGCCCAGAAATCTGAGGGGGCACCTGCTCAGTTTCAATGGGCATGACGCCTCTGATTCAAGGACATTAAACAAACTTTTAATCAGGGCAATTTGGGTGATTTCTTTTATGGTTTACAAAGGTGCCAAACAACTGTTTAATAATTAATGGATTCATATAGTGCCTTTACAGTGCCCCCTTGAACATTTCGACCTTCTGCCACATTTCAGGCTTCAAACATAAAGATATAAAACTGTAATTTTTTGTGGAGAAGCAACAACAAGTGGGACACAATCATGAAGTGGAACAAAATTTATTGGATATTTCAAACCTTTTTAACAAATACAAAACTGACAAATTGGGCGAGCAAAATTATTCAGCCCCTTTACTTTCAGTGCAGCAAACTCTCTCCAGAAGTTCAGTGAGGATCTCTGAATGATCCAATGTTGACCTAAATGACTAATGATGATAAATAGAATCCACCTATGTGTATTTAAGTCTCCGTATAAATGCACCTGCTCTGTGATAGTCTCAGAGGTCCGTTGAAAGCACAGAGAGCATCATGAAGAACAAGGAACACACCATGCAGGTCCAATATACTGTTGTGGAGAAGTTTAAGGACGGATTTGGATACAGAAAATTTCCCAAGCTTTAAACATCCCAAGGAGCACTGTGCAAGCGATAGTATTGAAAGGAGTATCAGACCACTGCAAATCTACCAAGACGCGGCCGTCCGTCTAAACTTTCAGCTCATACAAGGAGAAGACTGATCAGAGATGCAGCCAAGAGGCCCATGATCACTCTGGATGAACTGCAGAGATCTACTACGGAGGTGGGCGAGTCTGTCCATAGGACAACAATCAGTCGTATACTGCACAAATCTGGCCTTTATGGAAGAGTGGCAAGAAGAAAGCCATTTCTGAAAGATATCCATAAAAAGTGTAGTTTAAAGTTTGCCACAAGCCACCTGGGAGACACATCAAACATGTGGAAGAAGGTGCTCTGGTCAGATGAAACCAAAATCAAGCTTTTTGGCAACAATGCAAAATGTTATGTTTGGCGTAAAAGCAACACAGCTCATCACCCTGAACACACCATCCCCACTGTCAAACATGGTGTTGGCAGCGTCATGGTTTGGGTCTGCTTTTCTTCAGCAGGGACAGGGAAGATGGCTAAAATTGATGGGAAGATGGATGGAGCCAAATACAGGACCATTCTGGAAGAATGATGGAATGACTCCTGATGGAGTCTGCAAAAGACCTGAGACTGGGACGGAGATTTGTCTTCCAACAAGACAATGATCCAAAACATAAAGCAAAATCTACAATGAAATGGTTCGCAATGAACGTATCCAGGTGTTAGAATGGCCAAGTCAAAGTCCAGACCTGAATCCCATTGAGAATCTGTGGAAAGAACTGAAAACTGCTGTTCACAAACGCTCTCCATCCAACCTCAATGAGCTCAAGCTGTTTTGCAAGGAGGAATGGGCAAAACTTTCAGTTTCTCGATGTGCAAAACTGATAGAGACATACCCCAAGCGACTTACAGCTGTAATCGCAGCAAAAGGTGGCGCTACAAAGTATTAACTTACACGCCCAATTTTTCCGTTTTTTATTCGTTAAAAAAGTTTTAAATTTCCAATAAATTTTGTTCCACTTCATGATTGTGTCCCACTTGTTGATTCTTCACAAAAAAATACAGTTTCAAATCTTTATGTTTGAAGCCTGAAATGTGGCAAAAGGTCGAAAAGTTCAAGGGGGCCGAATACTTTCGCAAGGCACTGTATGTGTACTATCCTTCCATAACAGCCATATTGCCAAAATCAATGATGAAATGTCACAATTTCTGCCAGGGTTTTGCAAACTTATGAGCACAACTATATTAAATGTAATAGTATAAATATACATTGAGTCAAGATATGTACAGTAATGTACAGTATGTGAACAGTAAATATACAGTAATATTGTAAGTAAATATATAGTGTATTGATCATCTATTTAGAGGGTGAGTAGTGGTGAAATGTCCGAGGGAGTGAAATGAGGTCCTGAAGTGGACAGTCAGTGAGATGGGCTGGGGTTGTTAAATATGTTAAAACTGATTCAGAGATAATGACACACACCAGTGCACACATTTTCTACTGCAGTGTGGGTTTGAATCCCACATGAAAGAACTCCAGATCATTTAAAAAAATGTATAATAATAAATAAGTTGTTAGTTCACATATGACTCATGACTAGGAGTCACTGGAACATACTGTAGGACAGACTAGATGCACATATAAGCTATATATAGGGATGCATTCTGTATAATATCTCTCTGGTCAGATCACACAAAGCTACAGTATTAAAATATATTTGATTACCTGCTAAATCACCTCAATTCATAAACCTTTTTACCCCACTCCATTGTAAATATCTATGAACTGTTATTTAAGTCAACCCAAATTCAGGAATATTCAAGGCCAACTCTTCAATATACACCAGTATTACACAAATATAGACTGAGATAGAGATGTGTTCATGTTGACAGCAGACACTGGATTACGTCTTTCATGGGGGACAAGAACAGAGGAGTTTATGGGGGGTATGCGGTGAGGTCTACCGGCCTATTGAATCTATCTGGTTCACAAAAGGATGCGTTGTCAACTTAAATAATGGTAGTTGCTGATTGAAAAGAAGCTCAGTACAGTCTTTTAGACACATTCGTTTTGTTGTTGATTTAGGTTGTTTACTGTTGGATGCCAGTGGGAAACATTCCGTTGCTGAACCACATAAGAGAGAACAGCCTTGTGGGTGTTCAATGTCTATTTTAAGGTGACATGTTCAAGCTATGTACATAGTGATATCCATGGTCCCAAACCGAACATTTCCACTTCAATATATTCAGAACACTAAGCCCCTAAATGGTGGAAACAAAAGGTGAATAAATCTCTAACCAGATCTTATAACATTTTGAAATTAACTTCAGAATTCAGTGTTTGTCCCCAAGGGCATACATTTTGAGTTTGTTTAGAAATTCAATTCTAGTGGTTACATGGTTATAAAATTACATTCTTTGTAACATCAAAACTAGTGGCATAAGTAGGATAACTGCAACACATTTGGAGGGTGTTTATTATTATTATTATAATTAATATCATTATATTTATCAATTTTTTTTAATAGTCTTTACTTGATTTAAACAGACTGAGAATACTATTTCAACTGTTTACATGATACATTAATCTGGTCTCAGATGGAATAAATACATAACCTATTTAACTAAACCTTTTACATCTGAATTCGCAAAATGTATACATTCGGATACATTATCTTTGACAACTGAATTAGAAAATACACTATATAGACAAAAGCATGAGGACACCTGACCATCTCACCCATATGAGTTTATGGGTATTAATATGGAGTTGGCACCCCTTAACTCCTATAGCAGCCGCCACTCTTAGAAGGCTATCCCAAAGGTGTTCAATAATCCCAAAGGTGTTCAATGGGGTTGAGGTCAGGGTTCTGTGCAGGCCGCTCGAGTTCCTCCACACTAAACTCAAATAATGTCTATGGACCCTGATTTGTGCACAGGGGCACAGTCATGCTGGAAAAGGAAAGGATCTTCCCCATAATGTTGCCACCAATTTGGAAGCACCTAATTGTCTTAACTGTCTTTGTTCTTCACTGGAGTTAAGGGGCCTAGCCCAAACCCTGAAAAACAGCCCTAGACTTTTATCCCTCCTTCACCATTAGTAGGGGTGTCCACATACCTTTGGCGATAGACTGTACAAATAACCTCCTAGAACTGGATTAACAGGGCTATTGGTGAGGTTTTGGTAGGGTGTCATGGTCAGAAATGATGCCTGAGTGTGAACAGCTTCATTCTGACAGTTTTAGGTTCAATCTTATGGGAAGTGTTACTTTTTTTCTAACCATAGCCGCAACCTTATCCAAAACCTTAATTCCAGTACTCTAATGGCATAAATGAACAATTACTTTATTCGGTTACACTTTATTTGGAGACTCTGAAATTCGATCTGTATGTGCTCTACAGATAGTTTGTTGATGATATGACTATCAACAAACTATCAACAAACCATCTGTTGATAAGCAACTAATTGTGTATTTTAAGGGTAGGGGTAAGTTTAGAATATGTTTTAGGGTAATGTTTAAGGTTAGATTTAACATAAGGGTAATGGTTAAGGTTAGGATTAGGGTTAGTAGATAGTTTGTTAAAATGTTGTTGACAGTATGCAGATAATATGTAGAGCATCTAGAGATGGACTCTCAAAATAAAGTGTTACCCTTTATTCTAATCTCAACCCAAACCTAATCTCAGTACTGTAACTGATAACCTTATTTATCTGTACTATTTGGTTGCATTGCAGATTGAAAAATTGCCTCTGGTATGATCCCTTCTAGCTTACTTCTAATATTTTCCAAACCGAGACAAAGACAGGGGTGGCGGGGGATCCACCAGACCCTACACCAATCTTGGCGGAAGTGCCTTGGAATGAGATTACCTTAACTAACCTTAAAGGAGAATTCCGGGTGATTTCGAAACGTAGTTCTGTTGTTTACGTATGTGAAGTGCTGTCAATAGCGTTAATAACTCAAACAATCTGTATTGCAAAAATCGGGTTTACCTTCTGCTCCAGTATACAACCATTACGTATTTATGGGGCAAGTTAAAGATTGTGCTTTGAGCCTCTAAACATGTTCGAAATGTCATTACTAGTCCATATCCATGTGCAGTGATTCCTTATAGTGAACACAGCGAATTTGAACAAATAAGTCTGTGTACATATCTCTGTTCATGTACTATTTTGCAGTGAAGTCCACAGTCAATTGTCGAAGTCATACAATGCAATATTCCAAAAAGTAAAATCGATATTGTCATGCCCCCAGGTCTTGAGAACCAGTATGACATAGTTGGAGGACATACACATGTACAACACTGTATGTACATATTTTCACTATATGTCTATACCTTTATAAAAACCCAGCCATACCGCACCCCCACCAAAAAAGAACCTGTTTTGGTTCAGGGTGATGTTCTACCTCCTTGCAGAACATTTATTTTGTCATTATAAATTCCTGCTTCCTGTCTTATGTTGCAGAAAATTACCCAACTTTGAGACGTGATATCTCCAGCTGTGATGTAACCTAACATGGACAAAACTAAGCTCGGTCTTTGCAGCAGTACCAACCATTAGCATGTATGGTTCGTGAGATATGATGCTTTGATGATGACCATCGTCAATCGACTTAGAAGGTGAAAACACATGCCCAATTACACACACACACACACACACACACACACACACACACACACACACACACACACACACACACACACACACACACACACCCACACACACACACACACCCACACACACACACACACACACACACACTGTTATGAACCACTTCATCAATCAATGAAATCCCTTTATTCAGTCATAAAGAGGTTAATTGGCTGCTTACATTTTTCAGTATAATTGTAAATCAGACAAGACGTTAGCTTATATCGGGTATAAACATTTCAAGACACATGGCCTATAATTATTTGTAAAACATTTTTACAGATGTAGCAAATCCTCAAAATGACGTGACAAGGTCTTGTCCAAATCACAATATTACAGCCTCTATTCAATGTATAATATTATACCATAAAGTCATGGCTCACCGCTTTCAGAGTGCAGCTACAGCACACAATTTTTCTAGGTAGCCTGACAAAATAACCAGTGTTTTTCAGATGTCTAATTAGTTCACTATTAAATGCAGCTGTGGAAACAAAATATGCAACAGGTTTGTTGGCTATACAACTAAAAATGGCAACTCTTCATAATAAGACAGAGCAGTACATAAATCGATCTTGACAGCTGATGCACTCCCCTGTAACAACCAAGTGATCATGCCAGATAAATAATAGGGCACAAAATCTACAAAACAGATAGCGGTACATTTTTGTAGTTGATCAGTGAAAGTTTTGGCATATATTTCCACAGATCCTGCACCATCATGATTCATGGTTATATATAGTGAATGTGACAAAAACCTTGTCGCGTTGTGAGAGAAACACACGCAGCCACAACCTTTCTTTAGCCTGATAAACAAACTGGAATATATCTATGGCAAGCAGATGAGGAAGTTTTCATCGATTTTGGAAGAAATCTGAGAAAACCTCATCTAGTTAGATGGCTATACATTAGCTACAGCTAAACAGTGCAACTCGTTTCATGACAGCACTCTAGCTCAACAGCTTGTCTGCTCATCCATTAAGTGTGTCACCATAGGGTTGCACTTCGTCAATCTGACAGATATTATAAGTTTCACAACATCAAACAAAGACAACACCACACATGTACCCAATGTTTACTTATTATACTCACCTCTAAATCATTAACGGTTTCAACAAGAAAGGACATTTTTAAATCAGTCTTCCCAAACATCATAGCTAGCTAGCTACATAGTCTCTTCTAATGTGAAATGCCATGGCTGCATTGGCATATTCATTGTGACTAATGAATTGAAGAAAACAAAAACATCTAATGATATCATACCCTGTTTATAGTTTCTAAATAATAACAACATCCACGTGAAAACAATAATAAACTGTGTGCCCACCAGCATGTTGAATCGAGAAATTCAAGATGTGATCCAATTACCCCTTGGCCATTCGGGAACAGTAACCTTTCGCAAGGTTTTTGCAGGCTGAGAGCCTCGTTTGGAAGCTTGTGCTGGCAGCTCTTTTGGGCGGTCTTTAAAATGGCCTGGTTTGGGATCGGTTGCATGCAGTGATGTCATAAACATGTTTTCCTTTTACTTGCAGTGGGACTTTTAAGGACTTACGAATATATTTTACAGTCAAACTAGTGAACCGGATTTATAAAGTATTAAAAACCATAAGAAAAATCATGGATTAAGTTGGAAAACCCACTGGTCTTTCATAGCGTCAAGTTTGTAGACTGTAGCTTGTACTGTACACTAGTTATTGCAGACCGAGAATGGCTGACTGAAACCATATGTGGACTGATTCAACAGTTGTTGTTGTCAATGATAAAATGAGCCCAGCAATGTTAGAAGTATAGTTGGTGAACGTCTTTATCCCATGCATGACCTAAAGGCTTCTGTGTTGGAGGAGCAGTGTGAAAAGAATCGTCCTGTTCAGCAAAATGTGATTGGATAAACCGTACAAGCGCCACTGGGCACCACATACTACATTTATCTGTGGCTTTTATTTTACAAACTATACACATGTACATGCATACACTGAGTTAAACGATTGTCAAATCATAGCATTTATACTTTCCAGACATCATTCCTGAACCTTCTGCCTCTGAAGCATGCTGGAATGATGAAGCCACAGATCTGTGCCTCAGACAATCAGGGACCATCAACGGTCCTGCTACCTCTGAGCCGCCAAGTGTCCGTTCTTTTGTGGTAAAGCTATATTATATTTCAGTAATTCAACAGACAACCCTGACCAATGTACAGTAGTCAGTGTATGCAAAGGCTGTACTGGTCCCATGTGGAAATGAAAACCATGTCACTCATTTAAATGAATGTATTTATTGTGTGCAATGCTGCTCTTCTACCTCCCATGTGCATGCGCCTTACGAGTTGACTATCCCTGCATGGTCATATGAACAAACAGCAGTACTATAAAGAACTGCCTATGTGGCATCCATGAGTCAGAATTATTTATTCTACTGTCAAAATATACAAAGCATAAGTAGAATCATTTAAGTTAAATGTGTTATGCAGTATTTAAGGAAAACAACTTCAGGGATGATTCCTTACATGTCTGATCAGGCTTGGGATGTCACAGAAGCAGCTCTTTTGGTCAAAGTGTTGCTGGATGTCTGTGACAGGGAGGAATAAAAGAAACAATATTTTATTGGACACATTAATAATTAGCCATATAATTCATATATTAGAGCAGTGGGTCTCAACCCCCAGCCTGGGGACTTAATACTACTGGCTTTCTATTGTATCTGGTAGTTATAATATATTAGAGCATTGTGTCTCAACCCCCAGCCTGGGGACTTAATACTACTGGCTTTCTATTGTATCTGGTAGTTATAATATAATAGAGCATTGTGTCTCAACCCCCAGCCTGGGGACTTAATACTACTGGCTTTCTATTGTATCTGATAGTTATAATATATTAGAGCAGTGTGTCTCAACCCCCAGCCTGGGGACTTAATACTACTGGCTTTCTATTGTATCTGGTAGTTATAATATATTAGAGCAGTGTGTCTCAACCCCCAGCCTGGGAACTTAATACTACTGGCTTTCTATTGTATCT
>JACXGM010011520.1:8118-25034 GCA_016801145.1 Umbra pygmaea | reverse complement strand
CACTGCTAGTGTCAACATATACACTGCTCGTGTCAACATATACACTGCTCGTGTCAACATATACACTGCTCAAAATAATTTAGGGAACATGCAGTCATCACAGTAGAATGCCAGGTCAGTTAAACATCAGGGATATCAATGTGTCCAGTTTGGAAGCATAAGTGATTGTGAATCAATGTCACCTGTTTTGGTGCAAATGAAAATGACAACAGGTGCACTGGAGATGTAACAGCAAGACAACCCCCAAAAAGGGAATGGTTTTGCAGGTGGTGTCCACAGACAATGGCTACTTCCTCCTCTTCCTGACTGATTCTTCTTCAGTTTTTTTATTTTGCTAGTGTCCTTGTTACTACTGGTAACTTGAGGCGGTACCTGCAGCCCATTCATGTTGCACAGGTAGTCCAGCTCCTCCAGGATGGCACATCCATACGTGCAACCTGGGCCAAGAAGGTTTGATGTGTCCCCTTAGAGGGTTGCACAGACTCCCACGTGCTAGCCAACGGTACCCTGACTACTGTTAGTTACCGGATGAAGTCCTCAGACCCAACGAACCTTACTGGTGCAGTGGGCCCTGGGTCCCTCCTGGTACAGGACAATGCCTGGCCTCATGTGGCCAGAGTTTTTAGGCAGTTCCTTGTTGGTGAATGCATTGATGCCATTGACTGGCCCTCACGTTCCCCAGACCTGAAACCAATTCAGAAACTCTAGGACGTTATGTATTAGTGTAACTGACACCGCCAAGTAGCGCCACAGACTGTCCACGAGCTCCCTGATGCCCTGGTCCTGGTCTGGGTGGAGATCCCCCAAGATTGCATCTGCCGCCTCATCAGGAGCATGCCCAGACTTGTCAGGAGTGCACACAGGTTTGTGGGGGCCATACACACTACTGAGTCACATATGAGATACTGTGATGAAAGTCACACAAGTTTGAACAGAATGTGATTTCAGTTGTTTACTTAGTTTTTGGTGTATGAATCCAGGCCTCAATTGTTTGTGGATTTTGGTTTCCATTGACCATTGCTATGTCATTTTGTTCTCAATGAATTATTTAATCTACAATAAAGATTTTGATCTTTAATATGTTTAGGACATTGAGACCTGATGTGTGATTTGAGTGTTCCCTTAATTATTTTGAGCAGTGTATAATGCTAGCTAGTGTCATTGAACATATATAATGCTAGCTGCAGTGTTTTCCATGCTAATCTTCTCAAAATATGTAGTTTTCAAATTAAAAACCATTCTTTCACTTCCAATAATTGTCATCAGACAGCTACTGAAGACCTGTAGTTCATTAAATGGTTCTGATTGGACCAGGGAAGCAACATGGGCCAAATTGTAAACATATTTGGTAGTAGCAGACTGATATCCGTGTAGCTTTTCAGCGGCATTGCAAGGCTATGATATTGTGATATATCGTCTTTGTCCGTTTGTCGACAAAGACGAACAGACAGTGAACAGAGGCTGGAACCCGGGCACCAGGGGCAATGTGTGTTCCGGAGACAAGAGCTCTGACACCAAACTCTGGCACATAAAGATGCTATTTAAAGGTTGTTAGTATCTGTGCTAAAAACAAAACTATTGAAATTCGAAGCCCTCATTTAGTTTTTTGTACATTTACCGTACTTCATAGGACAGATCAACTGAGTCACCGGTCAGTTGATTAACTCTCTTTTCCTCTTTCTTCCAGGAACGATTGGATTCTCTGCCTGTTTCTGGTTTGTAACTAAGATCTACAGCGTAGTGAAGGTGGACTGAAGGTCTAAGCAAACACTAAACCATCCGACTGAACTCTTTTTGTCTCTATATCTGTCTCCCCCCAGCCCCCACATGACCTCTTACCCTGTCTGGGCTGGAGGGACACTATTGTTCTTATATCCCCTGGTTTTGGTCCAAATTACACCCTATTCTGTACTTAGTGTACAATGTTTCACCAGGACACAAACAGCATTATTCAAATGTAGTGCACAACGTAGGGAAATAATTCCTAAGAAGGCTTCTATGTTTTGGTCAGGTTCGTTTCTTTTTAAGGGTGTGGGATGTGTACATTCAGTATATACAGTGCATCCAGAAAGTACTCACAGCTAATCACTTTTTCCACATTTTGTTATGGTACACCCTTATTTTGAAATGGATCAAATTCATTATTTTCATTACAATACCCCATAATGTGAAAGAAGTGTGTTTGAAATCTTTTCATTAAAAAAAGCAAATTTATAAAAAATAAAAAATAGAAAAGCACATGTACATAAGTATTCACAGCCTCTGCCCAATGCTTTGTTGAAGCCTCTGCTCAATCTTTGGAGGGAGTTGGCAGCAATTACAGCCTCAAGTCTTTTTAAGTATGGTGCTACAAGCTTGGTACACTGATTTTTAGAGAGTTTCTCCTATTCGTCTTTGCAGGACCTCTCAAGCTCCATCAGGTTAGATGGGGAGTGTTGGTGCGCAGCTATTTTTAGATCTCTCCAGAGATGTTCAATCGGGTTCAAGCCTGGGCATGTAAATGTGCTTTTTTCATTTTTTTATTTTTAATAAATTTGTTAAGATTTCAAACACACTTTCACATTGTCATTATGGGGTATTGTTTGTAGAATTTTAGGAAAATTATGAATTTAATCAATTTCGGAATAAGGTGTAACATAACTAAATGTGGAGAAAATAAAGCATTGTAAATAATTTCTGGATGCACTGAACTATATATTTAGAGCTCAGGAAAGGAAATCATTGTTGGAAATCACACCCTACCGAAAGTTAAACTATCTATGACAGAATATCAATAGAATTAAAAAAAATCCAAAATTTTGAAAAGTTACTATTTTAATAAAAATGATTGCTTCCAGTTTTGCTATGAGTCGACGTACCCGCGTTGGGTGTGAGGATTGTTACGTGTCATTCAAACGTAGTGGTGTTGAAGAACTTGATTGTAAATAACATTTTTTCTAATGCTGGTGATAATTTGGTGTTGACAAAAATTAAACAAGTGAAATGGAATGGCTCTCAGTTTACTGCTGACCTCAGATGGGTGGTGTAGCTATAACACCCAATTGACTCCTTGTTCACTATGAAATGCTCTACGACGTATGTAGGGAATAGGGTGCCATTTGGCATATAAAGGCTTTCATCTGGGTTTTGTTTGTATTATGTATTATAAATACTTGTGTATTAACCAGTTGCGTCTTTCTTATTTGATTTGTATATTTCCATTTTCTTTTGTGTCATTAGATTTTTGCCTCAAGGGACACTCTAGTGCCTCATCAGTAGTTTGTTTAATTTCCCAAAACTAACTATTTGGGATTTTGTGACAGACTTTGTCTCTCTGAAGGCTTCCAACTCATTGTTTTGTTCACTACTGTAAATGTGCCCTTGTCAGAAGTAGTATACTAAAAATGTACCCTGGTTGAAGGTAGTGTATTAAATGGGAGCAGGGTGCATTCTGAGACATAATTCAGTTATGCGGAGATCCAATAGTAAAATCCTTATAGTGTAAATAAATACTCCCTATTCCAAAAAAATGTAAACTATTCCTAGTTTCATTACTATGACTGAGTGACAAGGGTTCTGCTTCTGATTTGAAATAATGTAATTTTGTTCTGGAAAAAATGAAATGTAAAATAATAATAAAAATGTCCTTTTGGGGGAAAATACTGTTTTACTGTGAAAACCTGCGTTTTATTTACTGTAGTAGACTTGACCTTGTTTATATGTTATGTAAAGCATCTAAATGCAATGGAAATAAGACCCAGTTGACTGTCACTGTGGGCTTTCTTTTGGAGCGATTGAGGGTTTATTAAGCCTTAAAAGTGACTATTCAATCAGTCTTGCCCACTTCTCATATCCATGGTTGGAGAGAGACCAGGTCGATGCAGCTGAGTGGAGGAGAACCTCTGCTGAGGTATCCATTAAGGTCTGGATGACCTAAAGATCAAAGAACCTCAAGACCATCCATTCAATATGATGACATTTGTGAAATGGGATTGACTGGGATGTGCCGTTGCAGAGCAGCCTCTATCAGAACCAGGTCTGATTGGCAAGGCGCAGGATTGATGATCCACCCTTGCTGCCGGCCTGGTGGTCTTCCCCCTCTCCACTGGGATATCTGCCTGGTGGTCTCCCCCCTCTCCACTGGGATATCTGCCTGGTGGTCTCCCCCCTCTCCACTGGGATATCTGCCTGGTGGTCTCCCCCCTCTCCGCTGGGATATCTGCCTGGTGGTCTCCCCCCTCTCCACTGGGATATCTGCCTGGTGGTCTCCCCTCTCCACTGGGATATCTGCCTTGTGGTCTCCCCCCTCTCCACTGGGATATCTGCCTGGTCACAGTACTAAGGTTGGTTACAATAGTCACAATGCTATGGTTGGTTTTCAAGGTCACAGTGCCACGGTTAGTAATAATGTTCACATTAACTTTTTCTACACAGCAGAAGTTAATAAGTAAGGTATGCCTGTGGAAGATTCTGTATGCTGGTAAAGTGGTGTTTTCATATTCATGTTGATGACATCAAGATTCTCTGTCCCTTTCTCTGCAGTTAAAAGGAGCCATATACTATTTAGAACAATCTGGAAAATATGGTAAATAATGACCAGTGTTAAAGAGACATTATTTTAGGGAGGGTTTGTACACATTTTTCTCCCATTTTGTCCTGTCCCATTCCCGTTAACCTTGTCTTAGATGCAGGATGCTCAAAGATCGATCACATGCTATCTCCAAGCACGTGTCGCCAAGCTGTCCCGATTCTTATCATGCTGTTCTTTCAACACAGAAGCCTTCAGTCAGTACATTTCAGGATTTCATATTCACAACTATACAAACGTTATTGAGTTCATGGCGGCGCTACATAAGGAGTTGCATGAGAACGACCTGACAAGATAATTGTGTCTGACTACTTAACAGTCTGGCAGGGCTGTACCAATTTGCGTGACCCCTAACAGACCTATAGGGTGTAGTCGCAACTAGGATTCGACACTGGCCGATGTGACGCAATTGTTGCTTATGCCTCTAAGGGGTGTTCTATACAGTGGGGCAAAAAAGTATTTAGTCAGCCACCAATTGTGCAAGTTCTCCCACTTAAAAAGATGAGAGATGCCTGTAATTTTCATCATAGGTACACTTCAACTATGAGAGACAAAATGAGAAAAAAATCCAGAAAATCACATTGTAGGATTTTTTATGAATGTATTGGTAAATTATAGTGGAAAATATGTATTTGGTCACCTACAAACAAGCAAGATTTCTGGCTCTCACAGACCTGTAACTTCTGCTTTAAGAGGCTCCTCTGTCCTCCACTCATTACCTGTATTAATGGCACCTGTTTGAACTTGTTATCAATATAGAAGGTACATGTCCACAACCTCAAACAGTCACAATCAAACTCCACTATGGCCAAGACCAAAGAGCTGTCAAAGGACACCAGAAACAAAATTGTAGACCTGCTACAGGCTGGGAAGACTAAATCTGCAATAGGTAAGCAGGTTGGTGTGAAGAAATCAACTGTGGGAGCAATTATAAGAAAATTAAACCAAAATGGAACTTTTTGGTAAATACTCAATCGCCGTGTTTGGAGGAGAGAATGCTGAGTTGCATCCAAAGAACACCATACCTACTGTGAAGCATGGTGGTGGAAACATCATGCTTTGGGCCTGTTTTTCTGCAAAGGGACCAGGACGACTGATCCCTGTAAAGGAAAGAATTAATGGGGCCATGTATCATGAGATTTTGAGTAAAAACCTCCTTCCATCAGCAAAGAGCATTGAAGATGAAACGTGGCTGGGTCTTTCGGCATGACAATGATCACAAACACACCACCTGGGCAATGAAGGAGTGGCTTCGTAAGAAGCATTTGAAGGTCCTGGAGTGGCCTAGCCAGTCACCAGATCTCAACACCATAGAAAATCTTTGGAGGGAGTTGAAAGCCTTTTTGACCCAGCTACAGCCCCAAAACATCACTATTCTAGAGGAGATCTGCATGGAGGAATGGGCCAAAATACCAACAACCGTGTTTGAACAAAAGTGCCAAAAAAGGGTTTAATTTATTTATTTCATTTATTTTTGAAAATATACCCATTTCAAATCTGATGACTGCAACAGATTACAACAAAGTTGGGACCCATTGCCTGTTTACCACTGTGTTACATCACCTTTTCTTTAGTAATGCTTATTAATGCTTTTGTTTCTATTTGTGATTTTTCCAGATTTACCTCCTCCCAATTCCCTTTCTAACCCTGCCTTGTCGGCAGCTCCGCACAGCCTCAGACAGATCTGTGGGATGACGAGGGTGTGCACATGGTTCATCCAACCACATTTTGCCTAGCCGCCAATTCTTTTTGCACTCCTCATCCAACACAGAAGCCTTTTAGTCAGATCATGCACGGGATGATTACGTTCACCGACTATAATTCCACAATTGAATTTGCCCAATCAGGTGCCCAATCTGAACACAAGGAGTCGCTGCAGAGCGACGTGTTAGGATATATATCTGATTTATCTAGACTGTCCTGCAATGTAGTGACTTAGCCCGCTATGCCATGCTGACCCCTACTTATTAAGAGTTTGAGCACTGAAGACACCAGTTGGTTCAGTTTAGCAAGCAGAATTTTCCCCATTATCAATAATTTTGCCTTATTTTGGGTTTCATAATGCACATCATGTTCTCAATTGGAGAAAGGTCAGGACTGCAGGCAGGCCATGCTACCACCCATACTCTTTGCTTACGCAACCATGTGCTTGTAATCCAGGCAGAATGTGGTTTGGTATTGTCCTGCTGGAAAATTTGGGAATATCCCTGGAAAAGACAACATCTGGATGGCAGCATATGTTACTCCAAAATGTTCAACATCCAATTTGTGGTTAATTTGCCTATTCCCTAGTTTCATTGTGTAACTAAGTGATGTATTGCATTCTTCATGACTTTGGCCAGGTCATTGTAAATGAGAATTGGAGCTTTACATCCTGATAGCTGTAGGTTTCCCTTCTGCCTCAAGGGGGCAGCACCTAGTCTGTTCTATGAAAGCTCATCTTGAAGGGGTTACAGGGCATTTCATTGCTTGAACTTTGGTTCCTCTTTCCAGTGTAAAATAAAATGTGTAAAAATATCCAATGTTTGTATAGGTCATTTCTTAGGGGGGTGTAGGGGTACAGGGATGCAGACATTAGCAGTGTCAGTGTCTGTGTGTTGTTTAATAGAAGTGTGTTTGTCTGTTTAGTTTTCAGTATACTTCCTGGTGTTTCATTATTCTACACCTTCTTAATAGTTTAAATTCAAAATCAAATTCCTTCTGGAATTATCTATTTATTTATCATAAAATGTTACACAGTACCTACTGCAAAAGATTGTGAGAAACTTTGTTGGCGTTTGTGCGTTCACAACATCTCAACCAAATGGAATGATTGTTTAGGTGTAAAGCCTGAGGGTCAGTTTAAATACAGAATTCCCCTTCTGGATGAGTCACCATTAGTTATCAGAAACATGTCTGTGGCTGTGTTCACTTTTCTACACACATAACTAATGACTGGGGTGGACAGCCTTTAGGTGTTGTGATTCGTTCAAATGCTTGAAGACGCAGGACCCTTGAAAGCCCACCGTCATGTCATCCCCTCCTCCCTCCTGTCCGCCATTGTCTGAACACAGACCCTGACTGATGTCGCTGTGTTCTGCCGTTCCCCGTATAATGGTGGGCTGTCCTGAAAATTCCGGATCTAAGAGTCACATACGGAGGGTCGGCTCGGGGCTTCTCACCAATGAATCAGCTTCTGATTCAGTACCTCTCAATGTCATTGAGATCCAGGGCTTTATGGGTGGGGGGGGCAGTGTTTTACTGAATGGGATTTAGTAGCATTCTATGTAACAATGTTCCTGAATGGGATCAAGCACTTGAGTGTCTGTGAGAGTCCACTCCTCTCTGTGACACGGAGAGGAAGTGACAGGTTCTACTTGTTCATTTGGTTTACATCTAACGGAGCTTCCACAACACATGCAAACAGACACACACATACGCATAAAAACAGACACACAGACATACATGCATAAAAACAGACACACACTTCAGCTGGAGGAGAAGGTAGCGTTATGATGATGAAGCTTTATTTGAAAAACAGTTCACATTCAACGATTTACGGGCTGTTCGTTATGAAGGCGGACAGATGGCGGGCATCTTCCCACAGAAGCTCCAAGCTGACTGACTGACGAGTAAAGAATGAAAATGTCCTGGTGAGAGGGAGATAGAGAGAGGACGAGAGAGGCCGTTCATCCCTTTGTGTGTGTGTCTCTTGTCTTTGATGACTCGTGTAGCTCGGGGCCGTTCTTTCTCCTCCACTGTGTTTTATTCCAGGTGCCCTTTGTCTGAGACCATCATTATTGGTGCTGAGCTTAGCGATAACTCCTCCCCCTTCTCCTTGCCTGCTAATCAATTACACAGCTGACCCTCATGACCTGCTCTGCAGTAGATGGATGGTGTGAGAGAGAAAGAGAAGAAGAAAGAGGGGCTAACATGCAGTCTTTGAAGACCTACAACAACAAAAAAGAAATGTACCATTCAAATGAGAGAGAAAAGTCAGTGTAACAAATATCTTCCACAGAGAGTTATACCGTGTACAGTAGTCACCCTTTAGTTGTCCATTCAAAAGCAAACTATACACACACATACACCGCGTCCACAATGTCCCTCAGTATAAAACAGCAGTCCTCTTAATTCAGCCGTCCGTCTGCAGCCCCTTGGTTCTCCAGTCCGTCACCACCAGACAACGGTCCAGTCTATTACCACTCAATCAGTCTGCCCAGGGAACATCATTGTTTTAGGGTGACCCCAGCCTTCATACTCCTCTCCTCAGCCTTCATCTCTTTACTAACACCCCCCACCTTCCCTGGAGCCCCCTGATCCCCCCAGCCCAGAAGGGGAACAGTTGGTCCCTCTGTTCTGGGGGTGTTCAGAGCAGATTCCAGAGCGTGGGGTGTCTCTTTGTCACCCCTCAGGGGGGCTTCATGAAGCTCCGTGAAGTGCCACAGGGGGTCCAGAACGCCAGTGTGTTCCATGGCGGATTGCTCAACGTGGTTATTTGGTTTTCCCAGATTCAATATAAACAGTCCACTTTGAAGAGCTGACCCCAAGGCCCCTCGTTTCAATCGATCCCCTCCCAAACACTTGCTCTCTGGCCGTTTGATGGCTTTCTTTCTCTTCTTCTTCTCTGTTGTTTCTGATGAATATGTGTAACTAACTGGCTGTTTGATAGGAACTGTTCTGTGTGAGGAAATGCTTTGTGTGAGACGGTTAGGAAAAGAGACTGGACAAATGTTCTGATAGCTGACAGAGGGTTGTTGTTCCTGCTTCAGGTGAGCTCATACTATTTAGACAACACATTCATATATACTTTCATGCATTCATATGTACTCACGTGCCGAATGTGTGGTTCTCAACCCCCAATAATTTGAACATATTCTTATTAGTAATGTTGGACTCCCACAAACCTCTGCTTAACCAGGAAGTGCAGTCTATCAATTTGTGATGTGGTGTGATTTCATGTGGGGTTAAAAATGATTGGAGAAATACATACAATGTGCTATGGTGCAAAAATAAAAAGGCTTTTTAATAAACTGTAGTATGTGCATTTTTTGGGAAGTCAAAAGCCAAGAACAATGCATCAAAGTGCAGGATTATGATCAGCCCTGTGAAGGTAATTAATCCTGGTTAATCTCCTATTCCAGATTAACACTCCAGTCTATCAACCAGTCTAATGATGCCAGCAGGAGAGGGAGGTTAGCGAGAAGGTCCTCAATTTTTTTGTTATCAAAGTAGGCCACGTGGCGTGTTTGTGAACAACCTGTGCAAGTCTCACCTGACTCAAACTACACTTAAGGCAATTATTTATCACCTGATGGAAGTGTGGATTAGTACTCTATGAACAGAGCCCTGCCTGGTCTCTTCCACCCCACTGCTCTCATACTCAAACCAAACATTCATTGACAAGGACTTGGCACGATAGTTACTTAAATACTTATTGGATTTTAAAAGACACTGTGGAACCCTAACCCTATATCGCTGTAACTAACTAAACTACCTTGGAGAAATGAGCCCTGTCTATACCTGGTACTCACAAGTATTCTTTGTCCTGATCTTGTCCACATTCTGATTGTGCACAATTCAAATGTGTTTTATTGTAAGTGGCAAGATCAGGTCATGGGGAGGAAAGGGATGCATGTAAAGGCCAGGTCTAAACAGGGCTATAAACATGCCCAGAGCTACCTCTGAGAGAATGGACTAACGTGCGTAGTCTTCTTTTTTAAAGACATGTTTTGGTCATTTTTGTTTTATTCAGCTTTGAAACATCACAAGACAGACTAGGAGGACAGAGTGAAAGTGGGAAGGGTTGAGATGGGGACAGAACCCCAGTCACCAGGGTTGTGTAAATGTGGCTTGACCACCAGACCATGGGGCCTGCAGAAACCAGCAGCGGTTCATGTTACTGTGTAGTTCAAACCGATTGAACACAACTCTCTGCTTCCCCTGATTATACGGATGTTCATCAAAGCCTGTTGCTGCTACAGGAAGCTAGCTCCATAATAAGGCTCTTATTGTTTCACTGCTGTTTTACGGCTGTTTGTGCGTAATAGTAAAGTCTGCAAGCACACACACACACACAAACAAACTAAAGTCCTCTGGGATGTATCGGTTTAACTGGAAGCCTTTTGATGGGGAAGGAGGAAAGTGTATGTATGTGTGTGTAACTTGGACGCTGATGTTTTATAGGAGAAATGTGGAAGCTATTAGGGGAAGGTATTTCTTTACAACATTCATTACCGGTAACGTGCAGCACTGACTCACTGAGACACAAAGCCCAATTTAGGGGTGTACTGGGTCCGGATGTACATCCATGCGTCTCTAACACGCAGGCCCTAGTAAATCCTGCAAAAGATAAACTAGCCCATTTGGCATTTGCCAGAACTGCCCAAAGACCAGTATGTCCCTGACCCAATTCCTAAATAAATTCTTATTTTGGGGTGAGGTATTATGTAGCATGTTCGTCTTGGGGATTGTATACAAAAACTACAACCACTACCGGGACATCTTTGCTCATAGCTACTGAATGCTTTCACTCACCATAGATAGAAGTGTATGAGAATGAGATTAATACTGTAAATAAAGACAGATGAAGATGGTGTAAATGTCATATTTACATAACTTATCTAATAATGGGAAGAGAAAGACCAGAAGAAAGTTACCTTATTCTAATCCCAGAACTGGCAAAAAATTATAATTGTACCCTTGAGCAAAGCACTTAACACTGAGTTACTCATTGTATGCACTGTATAGGAACATGCTAGTACATACATTGGGTAGTGAGTCTAGTTAATAAGTCAGACTGACATTTTTAGTAATCCTGGTTCAAAGACAAGACAAACAACAGTTCACCTGCATCAGGGGAAAAAGACTAGTTAAATAGTATTTACCTTGGGCTCCTGGGCTAGCTTAATGTCCATCCCTGGTTGTGGGTCATCTTTAAATTTAAATCCCCATGCGACTGGTTTTCACTATTTCTTCCTACCAACAGGACTGCTGTCTTCCTCTGGGGAGGGATGTCCTTGTTCACTGAACTCTAATGGATCATAGATGAGCTTGTATACCTCAACACAAATCAATGAGCCCTCTCTATCTTTGTCTGTGAGCCTCTGCACTTATTTGAATAACCCATTTTATTCATTTATAATGAGAATTCCTCAACCTGCAACCCAACTCACACACAGTTCACAAAACCTACCAACACGTCACACAACTAATGCTGTGACAGAGCATGAAAACATTAGCTCAACATGGGAAAACAATATGTACTCATCTTTATGAGTTCCAAATCCTTTTTTATGACCTCAGAAGTAGATAGATTTTATTTAAGGGTCTTTAACCAGTGGACAGAACTAGATTTGGGGTCTACGATAAACAGATCAGGCAATCACAATCAAACTCAGCAGATAAAAGATGGACACACGTTTGTAATTTTCAAATGGTCTCTTTTTATCCATCTAGCTTAAATCAAATGGATAGAGCAACACGGTCCATAATGTTCTCTTTTACACATTGTAGCCTACGATCTCATACCAAATAGCACCGTACTTAGTGCACTACTTTTGACCAAGATATTAGAATGCAATTAATAGGGTATAGTGTACCATTTGGGAAAGCATAGGCGTTGTCCTTTCAGAGCCTGGCGTCACAGAGTCTAACAAAGTCATTTTATTTGCAGTCAGCGTCAAATCAGACACAAAAGCCAAGTCTTCTCAACTCAGCAGGGTTGTTAGGACAACAGAACGGCATCCCCCCCATACGCTCCTCTTCAAAAGCTTCACTCCCACTCACTCCCTGCGCTCTGCCCACGCCTTGCAACAGGTTAGTGTTTGTTTGCTTTGGCTACTCACAAGGCTCTTCATCTTGTTCATCTATACCATTCACAAGGCACTTCTAGAAGACAAACAAGAAATTAGCCATTCAGGAAACTTTGAAAGTCACAAGACCACGGATATAGGCCACTCATAAGGGATCCTCTAAACAAAATTTACCTCAAAGAAAACACACAAAAAAAGAACAGGCTTGTGACAACGTGGGAATAGGTTTAATGAGGCAGTATTAAAGGTTGAGAAAATATATTTAAACAGTAACAAATGTTTCTGAAAAATAAAATACAACAGATGCACGTAGGCTCATCACTTCTGAACAGAAAACCACAAGGATCACCACATTGATCTGCACAGTCACATGATGTAAACAAAGACTCCTTTACCATCCAGGTGACCTGCCAACATTTCTCACATTAATAATTCATTATGGTTTACATCCATACCATTAACTCTATCATAAACAGCTTCTATAGGGACTTAACTGTCGTAAAGGGAACGTTGAAAATGTTTTCCATTGGAAGTATTCAACAGACTTTTTTTTGCCAAACAGCCTTTGGGCTATCATTGGGCTGAGCAAACACGGTCACTTGTATCTTTAAGTTAATGCACACCCATGCTTTACTATGCATAGTTAAACAGGCAGACTTGGGACTTCTACATTATGACAAATCAATTGAGATGCACTTAACTTAGCTTGCCTGATACACAGGCAACAACAGACTAAACCTAAAAGTGCTAAGATAAATCAAGCACACCTCAAACCTCGTCAAGAAAAAAAGTTGTCTCTGAATAATTGGGTCTGCCTACGTATTCACAAAGTTTCTCAGCGTCGGACCGGTTGATCCATCCTCACTTTTGCCTTTCAGATCATGAAATGAAATTGGATGTGATCCTCGATCCGTACTCTTGCTCTGAGATGCTTTGTGAATATGGGTCTACATTATAAGCGTTTCCCTGTCCTGTCTTACATCTGGATTCTCTTATGCCAATACAGTTCATGGCTAAGGCTTGTCAACAAAACCCACACTGACATCAGCGCCTGCTACCATAATGCGTTTCAGAGTAGTAGTGGAGACCTACGAACAGGTACCGCGTGTCCATGGCATTTAACATAAAACAGACGGCCAGACTCATCCTAGATCAGCATTCCTCCTCTGAGATGCTGTTGAATACCTGCCCTGACACACATGGTCATCCATCAGCACATTAACAGGGCGATGTTCTTCTCTCTCAGGTTCCATCCAGGGTTTTGACAGTTCACACTGTCCATTGTCCCGCTGCTACGTTGTATTGTAGTACTCCTCGTCACCACTACAAGGTTCTGACTTAATCTCGTCTGCACTAAGTTCAAGATAGTTGTGTCCCTGTCCGGCGGCCCTGGTGCACACATACCACTCCTTAATGTTCGACACTGCCTGGGGCAGTGAGAGTTTAGAGGATGAGCAGTTTGTCCGTGAAGCTACATAATCCCGTGAACTACGTTTCCCAAGAATCCCTGTGAATGATAAATCTATGGGTTCCGAGGTAGGAGAGGACTTGAGTGCGTTGACGTGGACCTTCATGTGCTTCCTGAGGGAGCTGGGGTGCGTGTAGGACTTGAAGCAGCCGTGCGCCTTGCAGTCGTACGGCTTGGCACTGGTGTGGACCTGGGAGTGCTTCTTACGGTCGCTGCTGTTAGCAAACTTTCGCTCGCAGCCGGTGAATTCACACTGAAATGGCTTCTCGCCTAGACAGACAGGGTAAATCATTTCATGACGTTCTGAGAGACTACTTTTGCGTGTCAAAACGACATGGTATCAGTCATGCCAATATCTATAATAAAACATCAACTTAGATGCACACTTCTGCACAACTATTACTATCTTTCTCGCAACTATGAATACACAAAAAGACACAAGGGAATGGTGGTATATAACCAATTGACCAATGCTATGAGCTGTTTTCATGCACTTTTCTAATGCAGTGTTTAGATATAGCCTATAGCTGTGGCATGTTGACTGTATCACAACCTCAGAAGATGCTCATTGTTATTAACTGATTAGTAACTTAATTAAAACAGTCAAGTCTTTTCTGTCATACACATGGTATATGACTGACATGTCCCAACTTTCAGCAAATAAGCATACAGGTCTTAAACCACCCAGTTTATATAAAAAGGTGTTAATCTACCCACAGGGCTATTCACGTTACAGCAATTGGTTAGAGACGACAACATTTGTTAATTAGTATTTAAGCACGATCTGAAAATCTGTATGCAACAGAAACAGGCCGTCACCAACATGTAACTGATATCCCCTTCCTTTATAACAGTATGTCAATTTACCAACCCAGCTGCACACAACACTTCCTTAATATTTTTTTTTACTTCCTGAAGAGGCGTGTGTGGAACACGTCAACACTATGACGTCCAATGCCCGTCTGCTTAGCAGCTAGCTATTAAACCTTTCTATTCTACATGATAAAGCACTTATATAAGCCATATTTTTTCATTCTTACTAATAGGCTTAGTGATGTTTAACACAGATATACAATATCAGAACATACGGCGTGTATAAATAAATCAATCATAATGTATATATTGTAGCTACATACCTGTGTGCGTGCGTGTGTGAATCTTGAGGTTTTCCGAACGAGCGAACACTTTCCCGCAGTCTGCGAAAGAGCATGAGAATGGTTTCTCCCCAGTGTGTACCCTTATGTGATTTATCAGTTTATATTTGGCTTTAAACGCCTTCCCCTCTCTCAGGCATTCTTCCCACATACAAACATGGCTCAGGGGCTCGAGCCCAGCGACGTGCTCGGTGCTGACGTGTTCCACCAGCTCGTGCATGGAGCTGAAAGTTTGGTCGCATATCCTTTGTTTTGAAGTTCTCTGCTCTCGATCGGTCCATTTGCAGACAAGCTCAGGTTTAACCGGCCTATTATTAATGGAGGAGTAATCCACATATGCGCCCGTGGAGCTCGCGCGCTGCGGAGGAGAAGCGATGTTTGAGGTCATGGAATTGTTGTTGCGGAGCGGAGAGTGGCCATTGTGGCGATGGCGACCACCCGGCCACTGCATGGTAGAGACGAGCTGGCTGCCTCTCTCCTTTCTGCTCCCTCTCTGTCCCTACATCTGCGAATGGAAGCCGCGCTGGTTGGGGAAAACCACGTGGATATTTCCGCGGCCCGATTCTTTTTTGAACTACCGGGGCGCATGAAACATATTCAGAAAATTGAACGTACACCCGGTTACAACCAGGTGGTCTGTTCCCCCATACTTGTAAGAGCAACTCTGACTAGGGATGTATCCCAATGACATAAAATGGCGTCCTTTTTTCATCTCCTTTCCCTCAGGCAGCACGGACCTGTAAACGTAGGACGAGTGAAAGCAATATGGCGGATAATGGGGACTCATTTCCTCATTCCAGTGTTTTCAGATCAGTGGAGTCAAAGGGAAGGAGATGCGAAGTGTATACTCATAATTCTTGAGATACATCTCAAGTGATAGGCACGAGGACGTTCACCATGTGAACATTATTTCATATTCTAGATACAGGCCCACTTACTCATTGTACTACAGTATATTTCATCTTAAACCGGTGTGGGTAACAAGAAAAAACAGATTCATTTAAAACCAGCCCACTGTAAATTCGTTATCGTTGATTGTCACGTGTTGACGATTTATGTTGCATATCATGCAGTCTAAATAATTGTAGAGGTTATTCCAAAAGTGGGATTGTTAATTAGCTAAACAAAATGCCACATAATTTAATTGATCTTTGTCTTATTTTTTTGCAGTATAATATTTTTCTTTAGTTGCAATATGATGTCCTTTTATGTTCTAACATTGCAGTTTTTTTATATCACACAAAATTGTAATTTCGGCATCAGCAGAATAGCACTGAGCATTCGAATAGCGTTGGGTTACCTTTTGAAGCTATATACAAGGTCGATGCTTGTTGGAAGGCCAGCAGGGTGCACTCTTACCTGTTGTCTAATAAAGATCAAATCCCAATGCCCCAGGGTAATGAATGGGACGGGATCCTGTAATGTGCCATATTTCGGGTGGGACGTTAAACTGTAGTCACATCCCATATAATGTATCGCATGGTTGTTAACTCAGGTGTCCTGGATATATTTCCAATCTGACCCTCATATCATCATTAGGCCTACATGTTTTACACAATTTCTAGATCATTCCCCATAAAAATACATTTTTTCGGTCCTGTAAGCTTCCTGTAAGCTTTTACCTCTTCAACCCCCCAGATGTCTGTGAACTTGTGTCTAGCCCCGTGATAATCGGTAACCATAGAGAAATATAATCTCGGAGAAATATAGGCCTATACGTCCGTCTTTTGTCGTTAAGAGTCAAAGTCAAAGTCAAAGTGGTTTATTTATCATATGCATTGAACAACATACATCATCCTATGCAGAGAAATTCTTATTGACATGGCTCGGCGATTCTATGCAGTGGGCTTAAAAACAAGAATTACAACAATATAGAATTTTAAAATAGGAATGACAATAGTAATAATAGTAATAGTAATAATGATAATAATAAA
>JACXGM010011519.1:0-25054 GCA_016801145.1 Umbra pygmaea | reverse complement strand
ATGCGTGGCCATGCTTGATGTGTTTCCACTGTCATATCGCTTTCTTGTGCCACAGTGCCTACACACTGTCACGGTTTTATCCACTAACCTCTTTCCTTCATTATAATTAACAAGGAAGCCAAAATTCTCCCATACAGGGGATTTAAATGACGCGGGACGTCCAAGCTCCTCCGTTCCTCCGCTCGCCATGACCATGCTGTGAGCGGACTGAACATGCGCAAAACTTTTATTTCAGTAATCAATCCGCGGATCACGTGTGTCCCGTACCGAAGATATTGATCCGAACGGATCACGGATCAATGATGATCCGTTGCACCACTAGTGTGTAGGCCTAAATACCTTAGTGTGTGTAGGCCTAAATACCTTAGTGTGTGTAGGCCTAAATACCTTAGTGTGTACAGGCCTAAATACCTTAGTGTGTGTAGGCCTAAATACCTTAGTGTGTGTAGGCCTAAATACCTTAATGTGTGTAGGCCTAAATACCTTAGTGTGTGTAGGCCTAAATACCTTATTGTGTGTAGGCCTAAATATTGTTGTGTAGGCCTAAATATTGTTGTGTAGGCCTAAATACCTTAGTGTCCTCTGATTTTTAAGTTGATTATACTGTAATGCCCTTAACCTATTCACTTCAAAGACCACCTTTTATCACAGACCTTTCATGTTCATTGTCAGGTTGGAATATATTGTGTCACAACACTCCACTCATGTCGGCTCTTGCAGGCTACTCTTGACGCTTTGATCTGCAGTGTGATCCGGCGTCACAGGCCGAATCTTTAAATAACTTTTACGCATGTTTTTTTGTGTGCTTTTCATCAGGCTGCCGACTTAAGCAAACCTATTGACAAGAGAATATACAAGGGCACGCAGCCCACGTGTCATGACTTCAATCACCTCACGGCCACAGCGGAGAATGTGTCCCTGCTGGTGGGGTTTTCGGCCGGCCAGGTGCAGCTCATAGACCCCATTAAGAAGGAGACCAGCAAGCTCTTCAACGAGGAGGTAGGTGAGACCGGACAAAAAGAATCTCACAAAACATGAAAAGTTATAATCATATATTTACAAAAATGTGAGGCGTGTACTCTGTAGAGATACTGTATAAGATCGCTTGCACTATTGGAACAAGTTGAAATGAGCACAAATTAATGTAGAGATTTAAATAGAAACTGTTAGGAACCTCCAATGTTACATACTTGACAACTCAACGAAAGCTATCGTTGCTTACCATTAAAATGTAACATTTGTTAAATTTTTCTTCCCTCTCTTAAACTGCTTTCCCCAGAGACTAATAGACAAGTCCAGGGTGACTTGTGTAAAATGGGTGCCGGGCTCAGAGGGTTTGTTCCTCGTCGCTCATTCCAGTGGAAACCTTTACTTGTACAATGTTGAGCACACGTGTGGCACCACAGTCCCTCACTACCAGCTCCTCAAACAGGGCGAGAACTACTCAGTGCACACGTGTAAAAGCAAGTCCACGCGCAACCCCCTGCTCAAATGGACGGTGGGCGAGGGAGCGCTGAACGAGTTTGCCTTCTCCCCCGATGGGAAGTTCCTGGCGTGCGTGAGCCAGGACGGCTTGCTACGTGTCTTCAACTTTGACGCGGTGGAGCTGCACGGAACCATGAAGAGCTACTTCGGAGGTCTGCTCTGCGTGTGCTGGAGCCCGGACGGGAAGTACATCGTCGCGGGTGGCGAGGACGACCTGGTGACCGTGTGGTCATTCGTGGATTGCCGGGTTATCGCACGCGGTCACGGACACAAGTCGTGGGTCAGCGTGGTGGCGTTTGACCACTACACGACCAGCGTGGAGGATGCGGACCCTATGGAGTTCAGTGGCAGCGATGAAGACTTCCAGGACCAGCTTTACTTTGGTCGCGACCGGACTAACAGCACCCAGTCCCGGCTCTCCAAGCGCAACTCCACGGACAGTCGGCCGGTACAGGTCACATACAGGTTTGGCTCAGTGGGCCAGGACACTCAGCTCTGCTTCTGGGACCTCACCGAAGATATTTTATTCCCACACCTCCCTCTGTCCCGGACAAGAACGCACACCAATGTGATGAATGCCACCAGTCCCTCTTTGGTGGGCGTGGCTCTGCCGGGTGGAGTCGGCGACGGCGTGGTTAACACTGTGATTAATAACCCTATCACCAACGGCAACAACTACGGGCCTAACACTCCCGATAATTCCACAACCACCCCCTTTCCCCGCTCCAACAGTTTACCGCATCCCGCGGCTACCAGCGCCAACAACAAGAGCGGTGCCGCAGACAGCACCGTAGCCGCGGGAGTCGGCAAGTTCGCCACACTCTCGCTTCACGACCGGAGGGAGCGGAATCCGGAGAAAGACCACAAGAGGAACCACAGCGTGGGCCACATCGGCAGCAAGAGTAGCGACAAGCTCAACGTGCTCACCAGAACCAAAACAGACCCCGCAAAGACTCTGGGGACGCTGCTATGTCCCCGCATGGAAGACGTCCCTCTACTAGAGCCCCTCATCTGTAAAAAGATAGCACACGAAAGACTGACTGTCTTAATATTTCTTGAAGACTGTATAGTGACAGCATGTCAGGAAGGATTTATTTGCACATGGGCGAGGCCTGGCAAAGGGGTAAGTTCTTTTTGAATAGGACTTCTGCTAAATTCCCGTATGTTTAGTCTAAAACGTTTTTTTGAGGGTTTAGGCACTGTAAGGATTTATGAAATGAGTATAACGGTGAACATGTTTGTGAGATGTGTAATATGCGAGTGCACTTGCAAACTGTCTGTGTTGTGTGCATCAGCCACTCCATGCAAAGCCCATTCATTATCAAAGATATACATAATGGAAATGCACTCGTTATGTACAATCAAACCCCTTTGTGCACTTTGAAGGTCCAACAAATCAGTGGGAAGAAGACATTGATCTGTGTGTCTAGTGTGTTTTCTGTGCATCGGCTCCATAAGCAACCCATGTCGTCTCGTCCTAGCCCACAAGGCAATGCGGCGTAAACAGTCAAGTCTTCAGCACTCACTTCCTACACCAGATACTTTATGAAAGAGTCTCATAAAGGAGTATTTGCCAATCAGCTTTCCATGTTAAAACATTACAATGGCTGCGTCATCCACATGCTAGAAGCTGTGGCCATGCCATTTGAGGGCAAGACAGTGACCGAAAGAAGGTGGGGCTGATTGAATTTCAATGCTTTGTGTACATTCCCCAATGCAAATCTGCTTGTTTTCCTTTCCAGGGTTTATTGTCATCCCAAAACCAAGCCAACTCTCCCAGTGGAACTGTAGTATAGCCTACACTATTTCTGCTGCTAAGAAACCTACGTTAAAGGGACCTATTGTCACCAGATGCTGATCTTCACCCAGCGAAACAATTTTTGTTTTTCCTCCCATCTTGTTTTTTGTAAAGGGTATGGTGCAATTCAGTAACTCAGCCTTTTCTGCAATTGTTGTTTTAGTTTGTCTTTTCTTACTTTTACATCTTGTTAGACAGTTTTCTTTTACTTTGGACTACTAAGTTAGACTTAAGATGTAAACCAGTTAAATAGTGCTTGTGCTTAAAAGGAGAGTTAACTCAATTATATTAATTTCTTACATGTCAAACATTCTTTAGTTACAAAAACAAAGTTCCATAGTTTCCACAACCCATTGTCTAAAATAAATAACGCACACCAAAATCAAGCTACCTTAGCCTTCATTATGTTGAAGCTGCGCACGGACAAATGGTACTACAGCTGCCAAAGCCTTGTTAACTACTCACTGTCACATTGTTTGTTGTGTTCAGAAGGTAGTCTCAGTCATAGTTTTTGCAGCCACCCCTGGGCCATACATAGCAGTTAAGGTAACTAAAATGTTAGGGTGAACTATCCCTTTAAGAAGAATGAACTATCCCTTTAAGAACAAGAATGTGAGGCATTCAAGATTTGGCTTCCATCCAAGTTAATTGGTCTTTATAATTATAATTCCCCTTGAAATTTGCACTGATTTTGTTATTGGTTTTGTAATTACTTTACATTTGGGAGTTGGACAATGAGGGATCTATTTCCCCAAAGTCTGATGAATTTGTGGATACTGCATTAAGTATGAAGGAAATTAAAGTTATTTTGATACCCAATGCTAATCATCAGCACTTATTACTGGAAGTCTATGGGAACAGCAAGCCTTTCTATTGATATTTACCCAAACAGAATGAACAGTAGTGCAATCACCAGATTACAATGCTGTAAAGACAAATTACTCCAAAACTCCATCTTACTTCTTTTTAACAAAATCCCTAATAATTCCAATAACAAATTTGCTTTTGAAACCTTATTCTATAAAGATGGATGCTGCAATAATTCAGTTATTATATTAAAGGAAAATGGCTTTACATTTTAGGTATACAAGAACTACCAGACCGCTGTAGTTGGAGAAATGATTAGCAACCTTTGTGTGTGTGTGTGTGTGTATGTATATATATATATTCAGCTTTTATTTTAATATTATTTTAATTAATATCTGCTGTGTATCACGTGTTTTGTAATTCAGTGATTGAGACAAGAGATGGCATTAGTGCAAGTAATATTTATAAAGCAGATACATAGTAATAATATTAAAATAATCTTGCAGGTTTCTGTTACCTTTTCCGCTGTACAAAATTAATCCAGATTTCTGTATTTTTATATAGAAGATTAACATATAAAATTATCTTATCTCCTCAAAATTATTAAAAGAATCACAATGTACTTGTGAGTCAGACACGGAGGCTGTTCAACTGTGCAAATATTATGAAGCTCAGGAAGTCTAATAGACTAAGTAACAATAAATCCATATTTTGCTTACGAAGACCAACGTTATTCTTTGTGAAGCTAAAGCCACACCCACTAGGAAAAAGTAGGTTTTAAGATTAAACGGCTTAGTGAAGAAGAATTGTGCTGTTTCACTTAAGTTAGAGGCTTCCTCACCCTTAATGTAGTCTGTAGGTCCAGAGAAATTATTTAAACAGACATTAAACACTTAACATTTAAATAATTTAGTAGACCCACTTATTCAGAGCAAATTTAAGTACTGAGCTACATAGTATAACATTTGTCCCTGCTAAAAAACCTAAGGAGGAAATGAAAGCTCTTTGATGACCAAATCACTTATTAGCCCGTCAAATATTGACTGAGTTTTTTGGGATTCACACCCCATTACTTCCACTGGTTACCTGCTTATTATTGTTAAATCAGGATTTTAGATAAGTAACTCTTGTGGTATAGTTTCTTTTTTGATAGGGGTATTCTTTTGTAATTATTATTTTATTGACAGGTCAGGAGGAAGCAGAGGCAAGGAAAGGCACAGACAGTCTCCCCCGTTGCCAGGAGACATGCTTGCTCTGGATTTGGGAGCTGTGACCGCTAGCAAAAGCTCGCTCAAACCTTCGTTTAGCTTGACTAATAGACTACTTTAAAAGAGGAGGAACCATCTAAGATAAGGTGTTCAAACAATTCTTTCAATGTTTATGCTCTTTTTGTGATTACCAATCATTGATAATGTTATTATCAAGAGTTGAATGGAAATCCACACACTAACCAGAGTAGGAACGAATTCTGAAGTGAATATGTTTTTTGATTTTATGTGGTTAACATTTTACATTTCACACTTTATTCCTCATTAAAAAAGTATACGGTTCTATTTCACTTGTATTTTTACTGGTTTTGTTGGTCAATTATTGTGCATTGAAATTGAATGAAGTGCTTGGTTAAATGATTTTACATTTGGTCATGAGAAAAATTAAACATACGCGTTTATTTGCTTGTTACCATGATGCAATATTGTAATGGCTGGGATAGATTATATGCAACGTGCACATACAGCTCTGAACACAATTCAGAGACCACTGCATTATTAACAGTTTTTCTGGTTTTACTAATTGATAGGTGTGTTTGGGTGTAATGAACATTTCTGTCAGTAGTTTATCTAATAACAAAAATTTTAAATGTTTTGGTAAATTCCATAAACTACTGACATTTTTTCCCTAATTCCAAATAAAAATAATTTTCATTCACAGCATTTATTTGCAGAAAATTACCAATGGTCAAAATAACAAAAAAGATGCAGCGTTGTCAGATCTTGAGTAATGCAAAGAAAATAAGTTGATATTCATTTTTAAACAACACAATATTAATGTGTTAACTTAGTAAAGTTGAGAAATTAATATTTGGTGGAATGACCCTGATCTTCAATCACAGCTTTCATGCTCTCCACCAGTATTTCACATTGATGTTGGGTGACTTCATGCCACTCCTGTCACAAATATTCAAACAGCTTAGTTTGATGGCTTGAGACCATCCATCTTCCTCTTGATCACATTCCAGAGGTTTTCAATGGGGTCCAGATCTGGAGACTGGGCTGGCCATGACAGGGTCTTGATCTGGTGGTCCTTCATCCACACCTTGATTGACCTGAGATGGAGCATTGTCCTGCTGGAAAAACCAATCCTCAGAGTTGGGGAACATTGTCAGAGCAGAAGGAAGTATGTTTTCTACTGGGACAAGTGTGTATGTGACATAATTGACACGTCGTTCACAAAGGACAAATCTGGCCGAATCCAGTCCTGCTGAAGCACCCCCAAAACCTTTTCAACAGTTTTGGCATGGTTAACAGCTATTTTTTAATTCCAGTTATTTTTAAGGTACTACTAGCACTGTTTTTGCCATCCAGCTATTGCTATCACAACAGGATAGTGATAACCAAAGCAATGGATTTTATACTTTTCCTTGTTAAATAAGCTTTGGTTCACCTGGTGACACCCTAGTCAGTATCTCATTCAGTAGAATGTTGGAATTCAAAAGACATGGAATGGAACGGAACGGCCGCCTTACATTTAGAGATTCGGATAAAAAAAAGCAGTGGTTTCTTCAAAATTTTCCAGAGCTACATATGTAAAACCTACATCTCAAATTACTTATAAACCATTTGTCGCAGTATTAAAAAAAATTCCATGTAGTGTAATATGTAATTGAACCAAAGAAAAAACATTCACAAAGGTTTACAAAATATTTAGCTTTTCTCAATACAGTACACATTTTATACTTGTATGGCAAGGCAGTAGTGTAATATGTACAGATCTTTTGTTAAAGAGGTAGTACTACTGCACATTCTGTGTATCAAGAAGGTATTTTAGAAGTTGGTTACATTTGATAATGTCATGCAGGTGACTTCCTTGCTAAGTCACAGGTGGTCTAAGAAATGTGTAATTTGGTATCATAAAGATAATGTACTCTGTGAGCAAAACCTTTCCAGAAATCTAGTTTTATGAACACTGAACAATATACAATATACTGTGTTGAACCAATTAGCTAATACTGGCTCTTCCATCACTTGTTAAAATGCAAGATTGTCTCTGAAGATCTAGATTGTATTAAAGGAGTTAGTAAATGGTTCATTAACGGTTAATAGGAACAATCATTGGGTTAACAACACTGATGACAGAGTCATATTTTGGGGATCATGTACTTCATCTGTAACCATCATAAATAATACAAGTTAATTCTGGTAATTATTGCTATGACATTTCAAAGTCCCGGTTTTCATTTCTTACCAAAAACCAGCAATAACTGAGTGGTTCGGTTAAGTATCTCAATAGTTCAAACAAAGCAGATCAGAAGTATTTACACCGGCTACTGGTCTGTTCTGTTAAACAGCAACAGTTCCTTACAAGAAGGTCCTTCAATAGCCGCCTCGTTTTCTGTCCAAGGGTGGCATGTAGTAGTTCCTCAAAGCAGCGTGTTGAGGCTCCTCCCTTGGCTAATGAGAAGAGCGACAGGCCGAAATAAGTACAGAACGGTGCTGATACAGTATAGGTTTGGGCATTTCTGATCCTAATAAGTGAATCTGGGGGAGGGGTTTACCTTAGCCAAGCGTGAGTGGCACTTTTTTGAGGTGATGGCTGGAAGAGACCCGTGGTTGGTGATGGTGAGTGGGGCTGGCACTGTGTTAACAGGGTGAGTGATGAGTGGTGCTGGCACTGTCACATGGAGCTTTGGTAATTCTGCTGGATAATGTGAACCATGGCGTCTGACCAGGGGCTGGGCAACATGCTTTATGTTGTGCTGCAAAAAGTAAAAAAATATTAGGCCAGCGTGTGAATTCTATCCCAATCATATAATTCATAGACTATTTTTCTGTATTTCCATTACGTAGTCCAGTGTTTATCATAGGACACCTTTTTTAATAATCTAATAACAACCTTAAAGGCGCTATTTGAAGATTTCGGGTAGAACTGAAAACAGAACTAGTTTCTCTTTTAGTGACCAACTTCCAAAAGCAGTAGAACATGTTTTCATGCCATTTCAGGGGGTGACATTAACTTTATTGGCCACTTGTCCGTCAGACAAGTACAGTAAGTCTGTTTTTTTTACTTGTCCGATAGCTAAAACTACTTGTCCAAAGCAGAAGGTTAAATTATTTCTGATTAACATTCATGTCTGTAATTCTGGGAAACAAGCAATAAATATCTCCTCGTGTCACATCGAACCCAGGGAATTATTGGTAAAACATTACATTTACATTTTTATGAGGGATTTTTGTGATGCACCAAGGCCATCGGCCAGAGAATTTACGCCATCTAGAAAAATTAGCCAACTCAATTGATCTTAAAAGTAACAATTCATTCAATTATATGTAAAGAGCTATCACATTTATAACATGGCCTAAATCTTACATTTGTAACACTTGCAGATAGATAAAAACATCTAATCACTCTGATTATTTAGTCAATATGTTTGAAAAAGGTTTCTCAAGTAATTTATGTGTATTCTCAGTTAAAAATAGTGTGTAATACTGCTGCATTTGTTTTTTTGCGACCGAAAGTGTTTAAAAAGGCTATGAATTATAGGTTTAGGTCTTCCTTATGATATAAATTTAAAAATAGGACTTAAATATGTTATTTTGTATTTTAAACACTTTGTATTTGGCACACGTTCGTTTTGCCATGTCCCAGGCACAAATTATCAACTTTTACAATGAGTATTAGTCATTAAATCAGAATATATTCAGATGATTTTCTCATTATTCTTTAGACCAAATTAAAATTGTTGTTATCATACATATTTTTTAAGAAAAAAAAATATCACAATTTTTTGTGACTTAATGTGTGTCCTCAAAATTATTTTCCACTGTGTTAGTTTGTCGTTTTTCAGCTTTAAGAAATTAGCCTACACTTCCCATTATATAATGTTCATAAAATTACATAATTTCCTGTGGCGGGAATTCAACTGAATCAACTAAAGTAAGTATGAACGGTCAGTTTAATCTAATTTTTGAAGTTTTATATTGTCAAAAAAAATTAAAATTTTATAATTTTGAAAATGGTTTTATATTAGAAGTAAAAAGCTGTTGACATGTAGGGTCTCATACTAGTTAGATCATGAGGGCTAACAATATTTTAAAAATCCACCCCGTTAGGTTCCCCCTGTTAGTTATGTAAACCTGGGACGCAGATGGCTCAGTGGGTAGGGAGTCAGACTTGTAGTCAGAAGGTTGCCAGTTCGATTCCCGACTGAGCCAAATGTTGTTGTGTCCTTGGGCAAGATACTTTATCCTAATTGCTCCCAGGTCGTTGCTGTAAATAAGAAATTGTTCTTAGTCAATTTACCTGGTTAAATAAAGGTTAAATAAAAAAATATATATTGATAGAAAACGTAGTAAACAAATGGTTCATAATAAGATACATATTTTTTGATGTTGCATGATTGCAACTGTTTACTATGTAAGCAATTTAATATACAGTATATTCGAGATAGTGAAGCATTACTCCTTTTTTGGCTCTTCTTAGGCCTGTAAAGGATATGCAACCAAATACTAAAGATGACTAATTTTCACATAATTTTAATGCGTCCCTATATTTCTAGGAGTTCTGAAATAAGGGGGAAAAAGTGTTAACATTTATAAATTTATGAAATTTGAATCTGATACTTCTGTAGTTCAACCGCATACAAATTGGTAGATTTAAAATCTTACTGTACATTTTGGAGTACACAATGTGAAAAGGAAACAAATTGTTCAGGTTAAAGAAAGGCATCAGTGTTTAGTGGTTTAGGCCAATGAGTGGTTGATTTTCTGTTCATTGTTAGGTGGTAGCTTCACCCCTGTTACATTCTACCCTTTCAAAGATCAAAATAAAAATAATTTCAAATGATTTGCATATTTTGTGCTTATTTGTAGAGATGGAGTGAATTAATTGAACATATATTATTGTTTGCTGAATTCTGTTGTTTTATGGCTTTTTATAAATTGAGGACGGGATGAGTTGTATATAATGAATTTTAATATTAAGAAATACAGTTTTAATAGAATTTGTAACCTGGTCACTAAAAAAAGAAAATGGTTCTGTTATTATGGCTCAGATCTTTCAAATAGCACCTTTAAAACTTGTTAAATTTCCACATAAACACATCAAATTACACCTATCAGCAATAACATTATGACCACCTGGCTAATATTGTGTACAGTAGGTCCCCCTTTTTCTGCCAAAACAGCAGCCCCGTACGCAACAAACTGTGATGCACTGTGTGTTCTGACACTTCTATCAGAAACAGCATTTACTTTTTCAGCAATGTGAGCTCCATTAGCTCGTCAGTTGGATCAGACCACACGGGCCAGCCTTTGTTCCTCACGTGCATCAATGAGCCTTGGCCGCACATGGATCACTTTTGATAGGTAATGACCACAGCAGACTGGGAACACCCCACAAGAGCTGCAGTTTTGGAGATTCTCTGACCCAGTCGTCTAGCCATCACAATTTGGCCCTTGTCAAAGTCGCTCAAATCCTTACGCTTGCTGACTTTTCTTGCTTCTTCTTTTTGTCCTCAATGTTCATGTGTTAGAAGCAAGAAAAATGGGCAAGCGTAAGTATTTAAGCGAATTTGACAAGGGCCAAATTGTGAAGGCTATACGACTGAGTCAGGGCATGTCCAAAACTACAGCTTTTGTGGGGTGTTTCCGGTCTGTTACAGTTAGTACCTATTGAAAGTGGTCTAAAAAAAAAGGTAAGACATAGTGAAATGCGGGATGGTGTGCCGTCATCCACTCAAAAAGTTTAAAGGACCACTGGTTTGATATCTGTTGTTTTGCCAGATTATCAATATATGTTTCATATATTTTGTTTAATAAAAGATTATATAACATGCACAATGAGTCTAAGGTATTATTTTATGGTGTATTGTTTAACTTGTAAATCTCTTGTATTTCTTTATCAGAAGCATAACTGCAGAAAATCTTCTGGTTGACTGTGCAGATGTGGTAGTATTTTTATGGATGCTGCACTGTACTGCTGTGTTGATATTGTAGTCAGCCCATGCAATTATCATTAGGAAACCCTGTGTACCAATTACCGTATATTCGCCTTGCTAGTGCATGAGATTAGGTTGTTATAATGCGAAGGAACACTAGGTGCCTGTGAAAGAAAACAACAAATATTTAACATCCTAAATTTAACGCCCTTGGCCAGATAAATGAGTTTTCACGGTGCTTAAGGAACATGGTGATCAGTTTGGAACTCTGCATTTGCTTAACCAAGCCAAGGGACCATTACAGAAGGAACAGGCTTTCTTAAAGGAGCTGTCTCTCATACCTGTCTCATGCCCTGTCTGGCAGCTCGCCACAGGGGATCCACCGAGGGGGGAGCTCCACCCCGGTCCCCTCCTTCCATAATACCAATTGCCCTCCGCAAACTATCTGCCCTCCTCTCCCCCTGCCTGTGACACACAACCCAGGAGAACAGAAGAAGGAGACGTCATTCACCTCCAGAAATAAAGACAGTTGTCGTTGTTGTGCGTATTGGTGATGCATTACAGTGTGTGCTCACCGTATCTCTCTGAAGTAGGCATGCTGAAGTGCCGCTCGTGCGCCAATGCGCTCCTCTGGGTCGTAGGCCAGCATTTGGTAGAGCAAAGATAAACTAGGCGCTGTACAGTTTGGGATGAGCTGAGAGATCCCGCTGCCCTTTCGTGGAGGAAAGTCAAAACGCATCCCCCTCGACCTGTTTAAAAAACACACGACGGTGTCACTGTCTGGTCGACAAGGGTTTACGCTGACCATTAAGTATCCAATGCAGCCAATGTAGGAAACGTACTGCTTGAATTTTTGAAGTAGACTGCTGTCGGGTGTACCCAAAACATCGTGGATCTTGGTCATCTGATCCAACTCATTGGTGCCCGGAAACAGTGGACTGAGGCTGGAAAAAACAAGCTTGATCAGCTCTGATGTCAGCAAGTTTTAATGAATGTCTGGGTAGAAATGTAGAGAAACACAACGCTTAAAGATTCCAAATGAATTATGTTGAAGTGCTCAATAAGCAACCATGTCTTCAACGCTGCAAATAAACTTTCTAAAAACGACTGGGTTCTAGCAAGATCACTCTTCCTGCTGGCAATGAATTGAAAACGAGCTTTCTCTACAGTAGTAGCAATTTAGTGTGTCAAAGCTTTAAAGCGTCCACTGATTATTTAATGTGTAACTTGGTGTCAGTTAATTGAAAGGTTAATAAACTTTTTAAGATTTATTTGAGATACTTTATTTTATTGACAAGACATTTGGACACAAAGGCTAGGAAGACAGGTGGAGGGACACAGATACAGTCATATGCAAAAGTTTAGGCACCCCTGACAATTTTCATTTACAAATAACTGGGTGTTTGGATCAGCAATTTCATTTTGATCTATCAAATAACTGAAGGACACGGTAATGTTTCAGTAGTGAAATGAGATTCACTGGATAAACAGAAAATGTGCAATATACATTTTATTAAATTGAATAACTGTAACTACCCAGCACTGATTAATTGGAACACACAAATGCCACAAATGCCGGGCCGGCGTTTGAACCCCCGTTGCCAGGGGACATATGCTCCAGAGTCAAACATTTATCGGTAACTAACACTTTTTGTAACGGGATCAATTAAAATGTCGGCATTTATGGCATACATTTCAGGAAATCCACATTTCCCTAAAAATGTCTAATTGGAATTTAGATCACTGGTTTGACCACCTACTGGTTGCACAATGGTGTCTTAACAGTAAAAAAAATTCAAGTTATTTAGAAGCAATCTAGTTAATATAGAATGGGACAATGTTAAAACATAAATCTATACAGCCGGATTGGGGCAAATTATTTTGATGATTTATAAAAAATATTTGTAATTGAAAAGATTACAAGTTGAAATTGAAACATGAGTTAAGCTTGTTGAAACCCCGACAAAATAAAAATCCTGATTATAAACTTGTTGAGACATGCGAATATAGAAAGTACCAGACCAAATAAAAATCCTGATTATAAACTAGTCAAGACATGCAAACATAGAAAGTACTGAACCAGGAAGATATGAAAGAAGATGGAGGAGAGGTACCTGATGATCTCAAAGAAAACACATCCTACACTCCACATGTCCATCTTGTGTGAGTAATACCCATCTGTGAGGAGGCACTCTGGGGCTCTGTACCAGCGGGTGGAGATGTATTCGGTGTGGGGTGGTTTGGAATACAAGCTCCTGCATGAGCCAAAGTCTCCTAGTTTGAGCACGTCCTGCTATGGGTGTAACCAAACACATCACAGACAACATGTGGGATATCATGTAACACTGTTAACACTGGCTAATTAGTGTGCCTCTTAAAGAAAATCTATTGGTTTTTGATTTACTTTGATTAGAATGTTCTCTGGTTTAACATCACGGTGAAAGATCCCATTGCTGAACAAAGACAAAAAAACAACTGTTCAATTTACAGTAAGAAACATACGCTTAACTACACTTTCTGCCAGTTAGATTTCAGTAGGCAAATGTAACCGAAATGTATTGTAAGATTGAAAACCCTTCCATTAATATTTACATTGCTGTACAAAAACAGGACTACATTGCATTCCATGATTTTAGCCAGTAGTAAAAGTGTGGCTGTCGAGCTAAAAATGGTCCCTGAGAATTGTGTACCATGTCATATAAAAAAGAAATTGCTCACTTTCAAACGTGTAATGGGATGGCTGAGGTATGACAGTGAAGTGCACATATATAAATTATAAACAACATATGACACATTCAGCTTAAAATTATTATTTTTTTTTCTGTTAATTGCAAACTGCATCCGTTAACCCCCCTCTACACCAGTCAGAAGGAAATTTGACATGGATGCTAATATTGGAAATGTTTCTATTATTATGTTCATCCTTACCTGTGCATGTGATCGAGTGACTTACAAAGTTGGTACATGTAGTGTTTGATTTTACTGTCTGGCAATGGTTGCTGCCTCCCTGCATGAGAGAATTTAGACAAGATAACTAAGACGAAAACCTTTTTTATTTAAAAAACCACAACATTGTTACAACTGTAGTTCTGACCTCGAATAAACTCATAGACGTTCATCTCCATCAGCTCACAAACCAACGAAAGGGTCCCTGACTCTTTATCACTTAACAAATTGAATAAATAAGACACAATGATTAAGTTAATGTTCTGTCCGAGCTTGACACACACAACTACAAATATATATTTTAAAACATTGAACTCACAATATTAACTCATGCAGCTGAATGATGTTTGGGTGAGGGTTAAGTCTCTTCATGGCCTGGACTTCTCGCAGGTTGTTGGCTTGTTCCAGGCTGAGCAACCAAATGAAACAGTAGTAAAACCTGTTATTAACTGTGTAAAAACAGAATAATAACCAACCAAACATGTAACTTGGTGGGCTCCACGTGGTGTAGTGTGATAAATAAATATAAACTTATTCTTTGTTTGGGTATACATTATTCTCAAGAAGCCAGACCTCCAAACTTGTTTAGCCTTGTAACAAGGCCTCCTAAGAGGCTAGAGTTGTAGTGATAATTAAATTGGAACTGACAGCATTTTAACTACTTTGTAGTCATAAAACAAACAGACAATCATAATATATGTCAAAGATATCATTTCGGGCTCAAAAATCAGCTTCATTGCGGTTTTAAAAATAGGTTGTATTTCACTCAGCATTGCTGGCAGTCTATAGCTAATGCAGTTAGAATGTTGGGGAATAATGTACATAGACTCATGCTATTCTTAAAATTTTCTCTTCAAGGTATGCAACTTAAATGACCATATCTACAGTTTCTCAGAAGAGTACACCCCACACATTTTTTTAAATATTTGATTATATCTTTTCATGTGACAACACTGAAGAATTTACACTACAATGTAAAGTAGTGAGTGTACAGCTTGTATAACTGTGTAAATTTGCTGTCCCCTCAAAATAACTAAACACACAGCCATAAGATATAAACCGCTGGCAACAAAAGTGAGTACGCCACTAAGTGAAAATGTATTATTTCAACATATTCCCCTACAATTTCAACTTAAAATCAATGTACAAGTAAGCTACAGGTTTAGGCATCTGTGGAAAAAAAATAGGGCCCTCACTGACCCTAAAACATCACTAAGTTGCAGTCAGGCTATGTTGACAGTTAAACAGTATTGGATCCCATTTAGCTAAGAAATATCCACAAGGAATAAACTGGATTGCTGACTCAAATTTAAAATAAAGGCACACACAGAAGTCATGCAACAGCACCATTACGGGCAATACACCTGTCAAGTTTAGGCCCTACCTGCTGATTGGTTGCTTCATGGTTTTACACGCATAATATTTTCCATCTTTCAGACTTTGAGCCTTCACCACTTCTGAAAATGTCCCTTCTCCAATTTTCTTGATTATCTTGTAATCTGCATATCAGCAAACGTTTAGACATAATTATGGTCAGTTGCAATACAGTAAATGTTATTATATACAGTAAATGTTAATAATTATATATATATAGCTGTAACTTCCCGCGTTCTATTATGAGAACATGAAGTTGCCTAAACTATGTCAGGAGTTATTGTGTAACTATGTTAGTTACTGTAGATATATAATGAATAGTACTTTAGTGTAGCTAATACAGCATGCCAGCAAGCGATCTACAGTACTTACTATTCATTTGTGTCCACTCCATATAAATAGATTATCCATAACGTTACTAGTTCTATATTTAAACAACACATTACAATAATTTCATGGCACCGTCTTGTTGTGGCACCGTCGTTAGGAAACTCAGTTGATCTCGCTACGCTTGTTCCTCCAAGATTGAAAGGCTTGAAACAACACGCTTTGCAACTCTAGCTAGCCATATTAGCTGGGCCGTCACCTTGGTAACGAGGCACGCCTCACCTCTGAACTCAACTCTGACCTGAAAAGGTGGAGAATCTAAAACAAGACATTTGCTAGGCTGCATCAAATGCATGGCTATATATTTTTGCCAGAAAGCTAGTCATATAATACACACTGATACTCACGACCAAATGCAAAATGTATTTAATTGGAAAATATTCTGAACATTTATTTTATATTAAGATCAAATTGCATTGAACCGTTCTTGAGCAGAGACAGGACGTTCACAAAAATGCACGAATTGGAAGAAAACGTACTTCAAAGATCCTGGTGTATTTTCATGTAATATAGGGTTTTCCACGCATATTGGGCTCACCTTTTTTCCAAAGAAGCTTGCTTAAAATCAACTCAGATTTATTTAGATTGCACGACGTTGTATTGTTGTTGTAGATGTCCATGAAGCTTTTCCAGTTGATGCTAGGCGTTTTGTTTGCTTTGCGAATACATGCTCTATTTTTCACACCAACAAGCCAATTTGTGTAATACATGATACGTTAGCTGCCAGTGCTAATCCTAATTTGTATCTTGAATCACAATATATCTCTATGGCTTAATCATTCTCGTCCGATGCCATCACATATACTTGTGTCTGTGTGTCTGAGTGAGTGACCTAACGTAGCAGATGTAGAATAAATGTTAGGCATAATAATGTCAAATATGCGTAACAGAATCCATGTGCATCATATTTTTGATGCAAACGTGTTTCCGTACGAATGTGTTTCGCGCATGCGTATTGCCATAGTCAGCGTTGTGTACTTGATACTTGAATGCCAATGTGTGCTACATAATTCAATAGGGCGCCCTTATCTGTATCGTAAATGTTGCTCAGAAAGGATTGATTTAAATTGTCACCATGAAAACACGATTTAATACCGTGGATATCAGGGCAGTCATTGCCGAAATAAATGCTAAGTAGGTGTTTAATGTGTTTCTTTCTAAATTAAACGTGCTAATGTTAGATAGCTAGTTAGGTGGGATTGCTAGCTAGTACAGTCAGTACACAGCAAACTAATGTTAGCAAATGTTAACAACAGACCTTGACAGGTACAGTAATCGCTAACAGCTACTAACTAATGTTAACAATGAGTTTAGGTCCAGTGGCAAAATCTTAACCTGACAGTCATGTTTTACAACGATACAAAGTTGGTTAATAACTTTAATAATAAACATCGTCATGACAGTAACTTAAAATGTTCTGTTATCACAGTTACCTTGGTATGCGTGTGAACAACGTGTATGACATCGACACCAAGACCTATCTCATCCGGCTTCAAAAGTAGGTGATTTATGTTGCCATTCATTCGCACCAAGAAAGAGCAACCATCCATTTGTTTATTGAATTGGGGTGTCATTGAAAATGCACTGACAGGAATGCGCAGCCATGTCCTAGGGTCCACGGACGTGTAAGGTTTATGATTAACACAATGTTTTGGTTTCAGGCCTGATACTAAAGCCGTTCTACTAGTTGAATCTGGACTTCGCATTCACTCTACAGACTTTGAATGGCCCAAAAATGTCATGCCTTCTGGCTTTGCCATGAAAGTGAGCATGTTTTTAATTTACTTTTTATTTCAACATTCACTTGTTATGCAAATATTGTCTGAGTGACTCACTTCGTGTGGACTCCTATTCTGTCCTCAGTGTCGAAAGCATCTGAAGTCAAGACGGCTGACACAGGTCAAGCAGCTTGGCGTGGACAGGATTGTTGACATCCAGTTTGGCTCAGATGAAGCTGCTTATCACCTAATAGTTGAACTCTATGACAGGGTGAGTCATACAGTATACTGGTTTCAAGTTTAGCAACACATTTAGATATACCTTACTTTTCTCTATCATGATGTACCCCGCCCTTGTCTATTTTAAGGGTAACATTATCCTGGCGGACCATGAGTACACCATTCTTAACCTGCTACGCTTCCGTACAGCTGAGGGAGCAGAGGATGTTAAGATAGCCGTGAGGGAGAGATACCCTGTGGAGAATGCCAGGGCCCCAGAGCCCCTCATCAGCCTCGACAGGTAAGATGGCTGCCAGAGGAAAATAATGGGGTAGGATGAATTAATCTGTCTATGTGCTATTGAGCAAGGCACTCAACTTGTCCCCCTGGGTAAGACAGTTTACTATTTTTAATTTATTTATTATTTCACCTTAATTTAACCATGTTTGTCAATGGAGAACAACTTCTCATTTGCAATCGCGACCTGTCGAAGACAAGGCGCAAGGCGACATAAAGTTACACACAAAGTACAAACATTCAGGGGGTCTGTCTGGCATAGTGGGCTAAGTCGCTGCATTGCACGAGACACTATGTCATGATAGTCATGGGTTTGAGCCGATGGGGTCTCTCACTTTCCCCGGGCCTTCTGCACGAGGCAGCTGATATTGGAATAGCCCTGCCTGGAGTTTGGGTTAGATAAATCAGACTGTCTTTCCTGCCACGTCACTCTCCAGCGACTCCTTGTGTCCAGATCGAGTGCCTTCTGGGTTCAATCGCGGAAGTGTAGTTGGTGAATATAATCATCCCGTGCATGATCCGACTAAAGGCTTCCGTGTTGAATGAGCAGTGTGAAAATAATTGGAGGCTGGGCGACATGAGGCACCCACATCTGTCCAAGGAGTTGCGGAGCTGCCGACAAGGCAGGATTAGAGGGAATTGGGAGGGGGGAAAAACAGGGGAAAATCATCCAGAAATAGTACAAACATTCAAGTATTCAGTTACATATATATATATATACACTGTATGATAAAAGAAAATGCAAATATGGTTTAAACTAGAGAGGTAGAAGTTTTGGAATGTAAAGTGGCAATGCAAGAGAGTAACACTGGGTTCAGTAATATAATGAGCATGGCTAACAAAATGCTAATTGAAAAATTATACAAAGACAGCTGTGCGGGTGAATATGTGCAAGATGCCTTAAAATGACTAACAAGTAATCTGGGTTTTCCTGTTTTCACAGACTTACTGATATCCTGTCCAAGGCCCCGAATGGAGATCAAGTTAAGAGAGTTCTGAATCCCCACCTTCGTAAGTCAGTTTCATCTCCTTAGTGGCGTCATACATTTTTTATTTTAATTACTTTTTAATCACAGAACAGTAGGAAGCATAGACTATGGAGACCGGCCTATAGGGGGAGACAGAGAGGAAGGGCAGAGACGGGGGCTAAGCCGGGGCTCGAACAGCTTAGACCACTACACCAACACTGGCACAACATCTTTTCCCTCAGCGTATGGTGCCACTCTCATAGAACACTGTCTGATGGAGGTGGGACTCTCTGGCTTTATCAAAGTGGACAACCAGTTCGATTCTACACGAGGTATATTAAAATATGTTGCTGGTATTATATTATTCAAACAAAGATAATCATCCTATTATGTTATGGATGAAATAGATGTGATGAACTGTCACAACAAATGTTAAACTTATTTTTTGTGTAGATACACCTAAAGTCCTTGAGGCCCTGAAACTGGCAGAGGAATATATGGAGAAAACGGCAAACTTCAATGGAAAGGTAGCTAGGTCATTCGTCCAATTCAGACTTTTAATTCAGTTACACTTCATAGTTATTTGTAATAGCAGGTTTCCACCTAATTTCAGGGCTACATCATTCAAAAATGTGAGAAAAAGCCAAGTTTAGCCCCTGATAAACCTCCCGAAGACTTGCTGACGTAAGTTGTTTTAGTAGCCTCTCATTCTGTGTTAATGGTATTATCTCAATGGCTTTTCTGTTGGATTTGTTTGAGTGGTACCTTCAAATGTTCTTCATCTTTCAACAGATATGAGGAATTCCACCCCTTCCTTTTTGCCCAACATGTGAAAAGCCACTACGTTGAGTTTGATACATTTGACAAGGTGCATTTTAGAATATCTGTTCTTTATGTATATTTACTCGCCCATTGTGGATACATGGGAGACCAGACCATCCACATTCACCAACTGTACAAAACTCTATTGAGATTTCCTGAGACTGTGGGATGTCACTTCAGTAAGTTTGCTTGTCTTCTAGGCAGTGGACGAGTTCTACTCCAAGATGGAGAGTCAGAGGATCGACGTGAAAGCTCTGCAGCAAGAGAAACAGGCCCTGAAGAAGCTGGACAACGTCAAGAAGGACCACGAACAGAGGCTGGGTGCACTGCATCAACTACAGGTCAGTACTGAACAACAGCGGGGGCTCAGATTCTATTAGATGATTACAGCAGATCTGACGGAATTGAAGCAAACAGACAATCATAACATAAGTAAAATATATCAAATCTTTTTTATGCTTCAAAACCAGCTTTATGAGGATTTAAAAATGGCTTATATATGACACGGAATGATGTAGAGTTGTGGTTTTGTGAAAATTCTTTGACAGTACTGAGGCTTAAAATGACCATAACAACATGATTGCTTGTCAAAGAAATGTTATGAAGGACACCATTTTATTTCTGGAGGTGTTTTTATCATATTCTGATTAAATTTCATGTTGTCAAAAGGCGGTCAGTTCCAAATTAAGCTGCTCTTCATTCAGCCTTCCTGGTGCAAATGTGTACTAAACACCACTCATTTCCGGGCAGTTTCAATAAATAAGATTTTAGGGGATCCGCGTGGCATATTTGGTTAAGTCGCAGGACAGTCTACGTCGTGATGGTCATGGGTTCAAGCCCAAGCATGGGCTCTCTGACTTTCCTTGGGCCCCCTGCACATGGCAGTGCAAAATTGGCATATCACTGCCCGGGACCTGTTTCCGATCGGTGCCTGTGAATTCAATAGCGGTAGTATAGTCGGTGAACGTAATCATCCTTTGCATGATCCAAATAAAGGCTTCCATGTTGGGTGAACTCTGTGGAAAAAAATCTGCGTCTCGTTTGGATGAACCATGTGCGCGCCCCTCTTCATCCTAAGGAGTTGCGGAGCTGCCGACAAGGCAATTGGGAAGGGTGGAAAATTGGAAAAATCAAAAAAAATAGATTTGAAAGTACTATTTGCACTTGGTCTATTTGTTCTTGTGCTAAGTGAGCACCAACGCCAATCGAAAGTGAGGGCTAATGCTAACATATATTATAGGAAAGTGAGGGCTAATGCTAACATATATTACAGGAAAGTGAGGGCTAATGCTAACATATATTACAGGAAAGTGAGGGCTAATGCTAACATATTACAGGAAAGTGAGGGCTAATGCTAACATATAACACAGGAAAGTGAGGGCTAATGCTAACATATAACACAGGAAAGTGAGGGCTAATGCTAACATATATTACAGGAAAGTGAGGGCTAATGCTAACATATATCACAGGAAAGTAAGGGCTAATGCTAACATATATTACAGGAGGTAGACCGGCTTAAGGGTGAGCTGGTGGAGATGAACTTGGCCATAGTGGACAGGGCACTGCAGGTGGTACGGAGCGCCTTGGCCAACCAGGTGGACTGGGCTGAGATCGGACTAATCGTCAAAGACGCCCAGGCTGCAGGCGACCCAGTGGCTTGTGCCATCAAGGAGCTGAAGCTACAGACGAACCACATCACCATGCTTTTAAAGTGAGTTGAAGACCAACCACATCACCATTGAATTTCATTGTACTGTCATTGGTTCAGTTGAACTGGCATGTTCACAACATAAAAGAACTCTACTAGACTAGACGGAGTATGATCCAACATAGCTGAAATCTACTAGACTAGACGGAGTATGATCCAACATAGCTGAACTCTACTAGACTAGGCGGAGTATGATCCAACATAGTTGATCTCTACTAGACTAGATGGAGTATGATCCAACATAGCTGAACTCTACTAGATTAGACAGAGTATGATCCAACATAGCTGAACTCTACTAGACTAGGCGTAGTATGATCCAACATAGCTGAACTCTACTAGACTAGGCGTAGTATGATCCAACATAGTTGATCTCTACTAGACTAGATGGAGTATGATCCAACATAGTTGATCTCTACTAGACTAGATGGAGTATGATCCTACATAGCTGAACTCTACTAGATTAGACAGAGTATGATCCAACATAGCTGAACTCTACTAGACTAGGCGTAGTATGATCCAACATAGCTGAACTCTACTAGACTAGGCGGAGTATGATCCAACGTAGCTGAACTCTACTAGACTAGGCGGAGTATGATCCAACATAGCTGAACTCTACTAGACTAGGCGGAGTATGATCCAACATAGCTGAACTCTACTAGACTAGGCGGAGTATGATCCAACGTAGCTGAACTCTACTAGACTAGGCGGAGTATGATCCAACATAGCTGAACTCTACTAGACTAGAGAGAGTATGATCCAACGTAGCTGAACTCTACTAGACTAGGCAGAGTATGATCCAACGTAGCTGAACTCTACTAGACTAGAGAGAGTATGATCCAACATAGTTGAACTATACTAGACTAGACGGAGTATGATCCAACGTAGCTGAACTCTACTAGACTAGAGAGAGTATGAGCCAACATAGTTGAACTATACTAGACTAGACGGAGTATGATCCAACGTAGCTGACTGTCTTGAATATTGATGGATGCTGGTGAGTTGGTAGCATTTCTATCGTCCAGTGCATACCACCCGCATTAACTCTTCATACACCATGAACATGCTTTCAAATTATGGGATGACACAAATGTTTCCCTATGGGACTGAAGGTCACATTGGATAAAGGCAAAAATACACTTCATGTATTATCGTACTATTGTTATTGGAGCGATCTTGATTAGTGATAGACCGATTTTATTGGCCGGCCAATATATCGGACCGATATTTGCATTTTTACGGCTGCTGCGTTCCACGATTTTCCCGGCATTATTTACAGACAGGCGTCCGCACAGGCAGCTCTGTGATGCTGCAGTTCACGTGCAGACCATGCACTGCCCCTTGTTCTACCTGTTTTTACTATTTGTTAAATATTGTTTTTTAAGTTCAATAAATGTAATTTTTTTAAATTGAGACTTGTAACATTTTTTATCATCATTGTGTCAATTTATGATGTGAATTGAGGGAAAAAAGCAGTATCGTCTTCAAATATCGGCTCAAGAAAATTGTCAGCCTATATCGTTCATCGGCTAAGGCTGATGAATAAAATCGGAATCGGCATCGGCACAAAAAAATCCATATCGGTCGATCCCTAGTCTTGATATTACCTCCCTGTTTTTAACATTCTTCCATTTCATGCCCACTGACAGTAGCTGTGTGGTTCCCCCATTCAGGAACCCGTACGCTGCCCCAGAAGACGGAGAGGAGCAGGATGTGGCCCAGGTGGCAGAAGAAAAGAAGGGGAAGAAGAACAGGAACAAGGGTCCACAGGGGAAGCCCAAGACAGACCAGCCCGTGTTGGTGGATGTGGACATTAGCTTATCCGCCTACGCCAATGCCAAGAAGTAGGCTTCCCCTGGAATAACGCATGATGTTTCTTAGTGTTTTCAACAGTATGACCAGGTGTAGTTCTGTAGATGTTAAGCTGACAGATCGTAACGTTACTGTACTTTCTTTCTAGGTATTACGACCACAAGCGAACTGCTGCCAAGAAAGAGCAGAAGACAGTAGAGGCTGCAGAGAAGGTGATGGTTTCACAGTCAAATGACATGAGCATTGTAGGTGGTTCGTTTTCGAACACTTAGTTTCTTTTTGTTTCATTCAAGGCTTTTAAATCTGCAGAGAAGAAGACCAAACAAACCCTGAAAGAAGTTCAAACGGTTACGACGATTCAGAAGGCAAGGAAGGTGTACTGGTGAGATGCTTTGATGCTTTTTCTGGATAAGCAATACAATGCATTCTGTTTGGACAGCTACACAGGATCTGTTGCTTCGGCTCTGTTCTCCAGCGCATTGGATTTGAAATGATATAATAACAATAGGGTTAAAGTACAAACTGCAAACCTTAATTTGATTTAGTAGAATTTACATCTATTTAATATTAATCGTTATGAAAAAAACAGCAAGTTTTGTACATAGTAGTAATAAATGTTCTTAACAGTGCACGAGAGCTTTCACTGTTAATTTGTGGCTTTGCATTAGTAGTTGGTTTTTGCTGTCTGACAACACAAGGACTACAAACATATTCATGCAAGTCAAGATGGCCATAATGATAAATGAGAATCAATTAGAGACATAGCCAAAACATTAAGTGTGTGAAAAGTGTAAAAGAATAATTGCCTCATTGGTTAGCTCAGCATTGGCACACAACCTGGTAGAACAAGCAAGACAAAGAATCCTCAATAAAATGAACAATTGGAGGTTTTAGACATGTATGACTGCCACTGAAAATGGCTCACTTGTCTTCATTGAGGATGTAACTGCTTACAGCAGCAATATGATAGCTGCAATTCGGTGGATAGAAATATCTTGTGTGTTTAGAAGAAAACGAATGGAAAGGAACTTCAGGTTGCAGAAGGACAATTACACCAAACTTAACAAAGTTATGTTAATCTAATATTAACACTAAAGTTACTTTTACGATTACTTTTCAGTTACTTGTTGAGTTCACAAGTTTTGGGAAGTCCCTAATTAAGACAAAATGATCAGGTAAATGGAGTTCATATCTTACTGGTGACCATGATTGATATTTAACTTACTCTTTCTATTTGTTTTATAGGTCACTGTAACACTACAACTGTTAAGTAAACGTAAAAGTAACTTTACCCAACACTGCTTGTCAGGGTGGGAAATTAACTTTTTTGTCCACCAGCCACTGTGGCTGGTGGATGCCAAAACTTTACCAGCCACTTTGATTTTTTACCAGCCACTTTTTCCCAAATTCAAATACATAAAATAAAACACACTAGCATATTCTATATTGCTTCAACACATAAAATTAACTATTTATACATGTGAAATTAATATAGGTCAATTACTAAAGGGACATTTAGTGAAGACAAGTCTGAGATTAATCATTTTTAGATGATTGACAAAT
>JACXGM010011518.1:0-24935 GCA_016801145.1 Umbra pygmaea | reverse complement strand
ATGGAACACAGACACTGATCGCAAATCGTCTGTTGAGCACTAACACTCTCTGGTCACCTTATGCTCTCTACATCTGATGTAGCAGAATTCAAATGCACCTTTAAAAGCAATTTTCCATGCCAATTCTATAACATTTACTACTTCTACTGTTGTACATTTTCCAGACCACTGCTCAGTTCATAGCGTTTTATTATTATTACTATTATTATTATTACTATTGTCATTACTATTTTAAAATTCTTATATTGTTGTAATTCTTGTTTTTAAGCCCACTGCATAGAATCGCCGAGCCATGTCAAAAATAATTTCTCTGCATAGGATGATGTATGTTATTCAATGCATATGATAAATAAACCACTTTGACTTTGACTTTGACTTATGCAATTTATCATGATGTTAATTTTTTTATTATGGTGTCATTGATTTTTAAATCATCAATAAAGCAAAGGGGCGTTTAGGGCGTAGCTATGGCGTTCGTTTGTAGGACAAGACACTCAAAGGAGTTGGCAGTTCGGATATTCCGGTAAGTAGTTTTTATACAGTTTTTTGTTAGCATCCCAATAAATATCAGTTAGCTAGCTAGATTACTCCTCCCTCTCATCTAAAATCGTCACATCTGCAACCACGATGTCTGCACCAGTAATGGCAAATTCGATTAACCAAATCAGCTCTTCACAAACCAATGGGTGACATCACACATGGCTCCATCCAGTGATTATACAATATATGAGTACAATGCATTAGCCTCCCCTGTTGGACAGCCCTCTTTGATTTGTTAATCAATATCAAGATATGTGAAGTACGTCTTTAGTCCTTCCCACTCAAGTCTATGTGTATTTGCAAGGTCTGTAGATGCTTAAAGTCACACAGCAAATTGTCTAGTTTTGATTTTCCAGTGTTAACTATACAGTGTTAACTGAGGTGTTAAATTAACTATTGTTATTGTTAAATCAACACAATAAAACCCCAGTGTTGGTTTTAAAACAGTGTTACTTGTCACAGTTTTACTTTAACACTGTGAAGTGTTCGACAAAACACATCACAATTTCCCAGAATGCTTTCTTGCATGTTTATTTTTCTAAATTTTTTGTTTTAATATATTTTCTGCTAATTCACCTTTGGCTAAGCCCCGCTCCCCTTAGTTACTGTTGTTACATCCGACAACTTCATCTGGGCTCTGGTTTGGTATCAACATGGCTTATGCTGTGAGAGCTCTTCCTGCTGAAATCTTATCAAACTTTTATAAACCAGCAAATAAAATGTCCAATAGAAATAGGCAAAAGGGGCTGCAATATGCATTCGAAGGCTATATTCAAGACATACAGGTGAAACGCAAGGAACACAAGGCATCCAAATAGAGGCAAAAGCATACCGGTCACAGTCAAAAAATGAACCACCGCATATCCTACTAATCGAGACGGAGGCTGGGACTAACAATATCAAGCTGGGTATGTCTCTATTCACTTCTATAGTCGTTATTACAAAGCAAACGGATTACGCGAGTATAACGTTGTATTCATTAGCAGCGTGTGCTAGCGTATCAACAACCAGTATGCTAGGTAACATTAACGTTAGCTAACACTTGTCAGGATTTGACTTCGGTTTTGGGAAGGAAATCAAACGGACACCCCCCCTCCAACCTATCTGGGAAACGCGTATCTGTGTTACAAATGCCCCAGGCACAACTTTTAACCATATTTTTTATTAAACTACAACGGTAATAGCCTGCTGAGACCAAAAATATGAGACGCCTGTGTTAAAGTCAATGGAGCACTGTGAAAAAGTGTCGGACCTCTGTGGGAGCTCGTTCTTGGCTGCGCTGTGATTGGTCAATCTACATTCTAGGGTGTGGCTTAGCCACAGGCGAATTATGATAAGTGTACTATATTAAGTATTGGAGCACTAAAATATTGTAACTTTACATTGCATCTAGATTACCAATAAATTGGGCTGATGGGGACGTAGACATACTGGGTATATATATACCATATGAACGATCGAGTTGTGTTCAAGAAAATTATTAGCCTGTCAAGCGAGACCCACATCAAGATGTTGGGTCTGGGAACTCACCATTGGCAGTGCTCAATCCGAAGGGGTGGGATAAATGGTTGTCTTTCAAATTCCCTATGCATGCAATAGGATAGCGCTATAACCAACCAGAGCAACAAAGTGTCCGGTCGGCAAAACTCAGAACACATCTTCCTTTTGTAAGAATGACTTCAGTGCCGTTCTTTGTTATTTTCTCAAAGAAAAGATTAAGGCCAGGTCTACCAGAGTTGCGGCCAAAGCCGTTTCGATAGACTGCTGTTCGCCAGCAGCAGCAACCATTTCTTTGTTTTCCCGTAATAACGTTAAGCCCGCCCACCTACTGTATACACGTTGTGATTGGCCTGACCAGAATTTGGTTTTTCCAGCTTGTAAGTCAATGGAGAGTTGCTGACCCTAGCTGCAAATTATATTTGCTGCCACTAGGGTGCGTCTAGATTTCTAGGCTAGAAAATTATTATAGAAATCTAGCCAAAATAAAGTTATTGCTACATTGGAAAGGACAGCATCTATCTATTTGTGGTAAAATCACCTAAATTAACTCTCTAGTTATATCACAGTTTACCTACTGTCACGATTTCCATAGGTATATGGAGAGAGGCAGACCAGACAGGCAATATACGGTTTCTAATAGTCGTCGTTTTATTGTTACCAAAAACCATCCAGGGCACCCTTGCTGCAGGTTACTCCATAGCGAGGTGCGTAATTGACAACTCATACAATAATATACACGCACATGCTCTTTACAGCGGCATGGACACTGCTACACACACATAAAATCAAATACGTTACTCTGCAAGCTAACGGGACTCCCTTGTCACAACATGATGCTGGCTCCAGGACAGGGTTACAGGGAAAACGGTGGAACTATTTAACAACCATACCGTGACAATATAATAATGAACCGCGCCTTCCTCTCTCCCACCTAGGACTGATATGGGAACCGAGCTAACCAGCTGACAGCGATTAGGTGATTAGATAACTCGGTTCCCAATCAGTACCCAAGTAAAAGAGGGGAAGGCGCTACATAGCACACAATACAATTAACAGGAACCCACGTAACCACAAATCAAAACACCAGTACATACGCACTGGAATAATCACAATAACAATAATAAAAGAACTCACTATCTACACCAAACATTAATACAATGAGTCCATATCAGTTCACATATAGTCCGTTCACGCCAGCCTCACCATGGCTGGGCGTGACACCTACAGTTTATGCTTATGTTTTGCTTAGACCCAATTACATGTTTTTTAAATTATATGAACAAAAAATATTTAACTTTATATGGATTGGCAAGCCAGACAAAATAAAAAGAGCCTACTTCTATAATGAATTTGAACACGGAGGTCAAAAGTTATTTAACATTAAAACTTTGGACCTTTCATTAAAAGCATCAGTTATACAAAATATTTACCTAAACCCTAAATGGTTCTCTAATAAGTGTATTTCACCCATTGTTCAGTAAGGGCCTTTTTCCATTTCTACAAATTACAACTGCCCATTTTCAGATATTTGAAAAGGAAACCATTTCAAAGATGGTTATTTTTTAAACAAGCCATGGAACATTGGTTGCAATTTTAATTTAATCCACCTGAAAATAGACACAAAATTTTACAACAATTGTTGTGGCTAAACTCTAATATACTAGTTGATAAAAAGCCTGTATAATTTTATACGATGTTTATAAAGGAATAATCTTTGAAAATGACATTTAATGAATTAAAGAAGCCGGTGGAGTGACGTCTTACATAAAGTTAACAAAAACATATGGAGATGTCTGGGCCCTACAAAAATACAATCAACTAATTGCAGCAAAACCATTTACATGGAAGACAAAAGTACAAGAAGGGAAAAGGAAAGATCTTGTCTGTCGACCATGTATCAAAGATCACACGTGGTTGAAGAAAATATGGATAAACAAAGAAATATACCAATTCCATTTAAGAACAAAAAAACTGGATGCTGTGCCATATAAAATTACAAAATAGCTGGGAAGAAAGTTTTGATGTGCCAATCCCATGGCATATTGTTTTTGGATTAATACACAAAACAGCACCGGACTCAAAACTTAGAATATTTCAATAAATATTATTATACAAAATACTGGCAATAGAAACCTATATAAGTGGGTAATACAATCTTTCCAACTCTGCAGATTTTGCTCAGAGGAAGCAGAGTCTATAGACCATCTGTTTTGGTACTGTCCATATTTAGCATGTCACAGGTACCGGAATGGATGAATAAATTCAACATTTATCTTGAATTAATGATACAGATAGCAGTACTTGGAGACTTAAAACATAATAGTCAGTCAATCAATAATATGATAATTATTTTAGCAAAAATATTTATCTTTAATTAAAAATTGGTAGAATCATTGACAATTGAAAGGTTTCATAATTAGGTGAAGCATCACAGTGTAGTAGAAATATACATGGCAAATAGAAATCCAATATGGCTGTCTTTAAGAGATAGATGGACAGTATTGAATTTAAATATAGAGTGGATCAAATAAAAACAAGATCTGTAAAAGGCACATAGGATTGCAAATATTGTATAAAAACACATTTATTTATAGGAATGATGTGGTAAATGGAAGAGTAATGTTTGAGGAAAATATAAAAGGTATAAGCTAAAGGTAAATGTTAAAATGGCAAAATGTATTCGGTCACAACTATTGTTCTGGTAATGGTTAGGATAGGGGTAAAATATCGAAACCAATAATATAAAAACTATTTAAAAAAATGATATATTTATATATTTATACATGTGTGTTTTTATGTGTGTATGTATGTACGTATGTATGTATAAATATTGAGGTATATATATATATGTATGTGTGTGTGTGTGTATATATACATATATAAATAAAATGGGGATTGAAAATGATACATGTGTCATAACGAAGACAATAGCAATGCAAAAATACTAAAGCTGATCCATCCCCCTAAAAGAAATAATAAAATAAATTAATAATAATATGAGATAAAATGTCAACACTATTGAAAGTCTTAATTTAACTTGGATTCCGTGAGAACTATATAAACACTGAGAGAGTGTTCATTTTAACCCCCTCCGAATTAACACTACAGATTTTGCTTTGTACTTTAGACAGGGGTGCCTGCTGAGGTGTACTAAAATGTAATTTACAGCTCAGTTTTTCCAGACATGCTCCTATTTTTCCCCTTTGACACTTTTGTGGAAGCAGGCCAAAACAGCTTTCCTATTGACAAGTAAAACATAGTCAGACCAAATGTGTTTTACAATGCTGCGTGGTATGTCATGTTAATTAATACTGTGTTGTACCATATAGGTGCTGCTGTCAATGAAGAATCTTCACCTTAATCCACCCAAATCCTTTGATACAAACAGTGACATGTGGTGAGGTGGTTGCTGGGTAAACCAAAGCCTTGTTGAAACTGCATTGTGAATTTAGTTTTAGATTTGAATAAGTGCTGTGTATAATGTAGAGGTTTGGATAGTGTTATGATTTAAAACCTGTGTACTGACAAGTTGCTCAAATGCAAGGCTGACCCAAATCAGGCTTGATGTAAGTGCTTGTTTCCCGATGTAAGTGCTGGAAAGGATATTGCTTTATCATCTATGTCCATACGTTGGTAACACTGACAATCAATTTGGCTTCAAAGCTAAGCTTGGTACTGATTTGTGTATCTATGCCTTAAAGGAGGCAACACAGGGGTACATTAAGCAGAATTTATCTATGCTAATTGGGTTTATTGATGCTTCTAAGGACTTTGACAGAGTCAATCATCAAAAGCTATTTGAAAAGCTGAGCCAAAGGGGTGCCCCTGACTGCATTATAAGAATCCTGGCACACTGGTATGCCAACCATGTCTGCAGGTTAAATGGAGTAATGCAGTCTCTGACACCTTTGGGGTAAGTAATGGGGTACGTCAGGGGGGCTTCTTTCACCAGCACTCTTGAATTTGTACATGGATGAGTATCCAACCAATTGACAAGATGCAAAACTGGCTGTATGATTGGTAACACCTTGGTTAATCATTTCATGTACGCTGATTATCTAGCAATTTTCTCTCTCAGCAGTGCTGGTTTTCAGCAGCTACTGAATATCTGCTCTGAATATGGGGTGAAATATGATGTATTGTTGTATAGTGCCTAATAAAAGAGTGCTGTCTTGATGGACAAAGATCTTTGTTTTCCAGATTTTTATTTGCCAGGACAAGTGATGAGTGCCTGTAATAAAATCAAGTATCATTACAGGTCATTACATTACAGATCAGTTATCTGATGATGAGGATATATAAAGGCAGCGTCGCATATTACATGCCGAAGCTAACCTGCGGGTAAGAAAATTCCACATGAGCACGGATGACGTGAAAAGGAGTCTTTTTAAAGCATATTGCACTCCTTTGTTTACTGCTCCCTTGTTGACTAAGTTTAAAAAGGCAAGTATGCAGAAGCTTAAGGTTGCATATAATGACTGTATGAGGATAGTGCTCAATAAACCCAGGTACTCTAGTGCAAGTGACCTGTTTTGTAATGCAGGGGTCAGCACTTTCCAGGCATTATTGAGGAGTCTTATTTACAAATTAATTTGTCACCTGAACGTCTCCAAGAACAGCATTGTTATGTTGCTGACAAATCCTATGTTTAGTGCCATACGATACCAATCATCACTATGGAAACAAGTGCTTTATTAGAAATGCGGTATTGTTGTTTTTATTTTTCTGTATATGTATATCTTTATGTATGTTGTATGTCATGCCTGAGTCTTCTGAATGGACCTTGAGTCTGGCATTAAACTTGATGCTGATGCTATAGTCTCCAGTGTCATGGGAGTTTTGGGTCCCAGCAATTCCCACCTCTTCAGCCCTCTTTCTGAAAAACAAAGCAACACATTGAAGCATTGTGACACTGTCAAATTAATATATATACGCAGTGTCAACAAATGTTATTTTTACTGGTATACGGATTACTCAGATGTTATGTTACTAACCAAAAGTAGCAATTCCACAGAAGTGCTGCATTTAGACTATTGGCGTTAAAACATTTTCTGCAGAGACATTAAGGAAAGTAAACAGTATGATATATCCCTCTTATTAGATACACAGTTGTAGCAGCAACATTTAATCGTATCACTCCAAGAAATAACTACAAATTGTAGTTATGGCACAATAATAGCACATGCATGCCAATGTTGAAATATTAAACGTTAACGTTACACGTTTGATGTGCTCTAGCGAAGAATAACATAAAACATAAGAAGGTATTTGGTTACAGAGCTCAATGCCTAAAAAGACCATCTTACCTGATATTGTGAATGCATTTTCTTTCTCATGCCAGAATTGTGTTTTTGCAACTCTGCTTACATAATGCTTCTCTGTGATGTTGTACAGCAGTGGCCTCTCCTGGATCAGCTGGTCTTCTGTTTCTTCGGTCCAAATGGCCATTATGTCGATATAATAAACATTGTGTTTTTCAGAAGATGGAAAATGAAAGGTGTCCCTTTCATTTACATCTGTGTGTACTGCTCTCGTCATTTCTGTCTTTTTCTTTGAGTACTGATTCGCTAGCTGCACAGCCAATCAGAGTGGTCCCTGTGGCCAACTGCCAGACGACCCCGACGCCACCTCGGGCACATCCAAAAATGGCCAACGGAGCACAACGCATGGCGACGGTGAGGGACACACTGGACAGACTAGAGCGACAGTCGGTCACCGTTGGCTCAACTAGTCCAGATGGCCAACTGTCGGCTTGGTGTGTCAGCCCCTTAAGTCCTCTAATATTCTCTCATTTATGCCATCAACACATTCATGATTCATGAAAATGTTGTGTAAAACACAACAAGCCACAAAGATTGCTGCTGTTAATAGTGCCGACCCAAGCCTTTTGGGGGCCCTAAGCAGAATTTGATTTGGGGGCCCCCTTCTACCATGCGGAGTCACCTGTGCACTCGATTGGGGGCCCCAAGCAGCTGCTCATTTCGCTTATGCCTGGGGCCGGCCCTGATTGTAAAGTACCTCTTCTTCAGCCTCCTCTTTTCGCTGAACCACCCCCGGAGCGTCTGTGGAGGGAAAAGTCCACTGTGCGTTGGGTGCAAAATAGGAATGATACATGCATCGGTGTACAAAGTCAATTGCGCTGGGTACAAGATAGGGCCCCTTGACTCAGTCGAGGATGCAGAACGTGACAGATGGTTGGGAATGGATTAAGTCGAGGTGGGCCTGAATCTAGGGTGTCCCGAAATCAAAGCAGTTGTCACAAATCCAGGACATTATACTAGAGCAGCAGAATCTTGAGTTGCCTGATGAAACATTAAAAACTGTTCACAGGGCTTAATGGAGAAAAAGGGAGTTCATTATAGAGCAGCAGGGCGACAATAAAACAGACTTTTGGGACGTTTACAGGGCAGTAATATATAACATGCATACAACACTGGTTACAAACGTACATGTTTAATCACAAGGCTGGTGAAAAGATAAAAAAAAGTTAAATTATTAAGTTTATGTAAGTTTAAAATCATAGAAAACAATTCCAATGTGGGTCAAATAGGCATATTATTATTAGAATGGTATTATACCGGACCGGACTGCAGCCGAGTTGATATCGCATTTAATTTTCAATTGACTGGCTACTATACAGTAGCTCTAGAGAAAATGGTTGTATGATCTTCTTGACCTGAGATTAATACATACTAATTCAAACGTCTAAAATTGTTTTAGCACATGAGTTTATTGCATTTGTGGCTGTGGAATCTTGGGATGGATTACAGCTTCACAGCACTTCGTTGTCCAAAATTGTGGCTAGTGGCTAGTGGCTAGTGGAATGCGTGCAGTGGTGATTTTATTGAAGGGATTTTTTTTAGGAAAATCCAGTAACATTTTATTCTTTACTGACAGCTGCTATTAATAATAGTGGACTATCTATCCACAAAAAACGATCTAATTTAGACAAAGGTAAAAAATATACATTAATTCTGAATCTGAATATAAAAAAGATTTACCTTTGTCTAAATTACACTTGTCGTTTTTTGTGGATAGTTAGTCCACAATTATTATTACATCATGCTTGCTTAACTATATATATGTATATATAGCAGCTGTCAGCAAAGAATAAACTGTTGCTGAAGTTCCCGCAAAAAACTTAAACAACAAAGTACTGTGAGCTGTTATCAACCACAAGTTCCACAGCCACAAATGCAAAAATCTCATGTGCTAAAACAATTTTAGACGTTTGAATTAGTATGTATTAATCTCAGGTCAACAAAATCATACAACCATTTTCTCTAGAGCAGGGGTCACCAACCCTGGTCCTGGAGAGCTACCATCCTGTAGGTTTTCACTTCAACTGCAAATAATGTAGCTTCATTCAGCTCATCATCCAGCTACTTAGTAGAATCAGGTGTGCTAAATTGGGGTTAAAATGAGAACAGTCTGGATAGTAGCTCTCCAGGACCAGGGTTGGTGACCCCTGCTCTAGAGCTACTATAGCCAGTCTACAGACAATTGAAATGCGACAGCAACTCGCCTGCTGTCCGGCCTGGTATAGTAATTCCTATTTTAATAATAACGTCTCTATTTGAACATTTTGAATGATTTTCTAAGATTTTTTTATTTACATAACCTAAATAATTACATAGCCTATATCACCTTGCATTTACCCTATAGTCAATATCAGATCATTGCAAATATTTTTAAACGTCCTGACAAGCCACTCAAACCTGCATTAAACCTACATTTCTTTTGTGTTTGGTTTTCAAAAAAGCTTAAGTCACAATCATATCAATTTTAGATCTTCTCTGTTTATATGTTTTACCATTATGCTATTTATTCATCTCTTACATACTAGAAAAAAACGTTTGTGTCAGGTGCGCATTTGAAAAATGTCATTTGAGAAGTCTTATTGACATTTCTAGCTAGTGAACATTACTGTTGTTTGCGCCAGATTGCAATAGTGCTACATTGATGTTGCATTGACCAATGAAAACACACCAACACACTTAACTTTACATTTCTGATTGGGCGGGCCAGCTGTCAATGTGGGCGTGCCCAGTCTGTCTTGACTCACCAATATTACTTTTCAAAGAGCTGTTCTTGTCACTGTAAAACCCCATTACATTTTTTCCTCCCTGTAACCATCAACAAAGAAGTAGCCATATATAATCACCTAACTACTCAAAGTACGATAGTACACAAGGAGACCTGGACAGGGCCGTAGAAGGACATAAACCCAGAAGCAGGACCAGTATCTGCTCCTTTGTGTGAGGAGGAACAGGAGGAGCACTGCCAGAGAATTACAAAATGGCCTCCAGTGGGCTACTGATGTGCATTTTTCTGACCAAACTACATCTTAGACTGCAGGTCTGCCATTGGTGCTCCGTTCTCTTCACAGATAAGAACAGGTTCACACTGAGCACGTGACAGACGTGAAAGAGTCTGGAGACGCCATGGTGAATGCTATGCTGACTGCAACATCATACAGAATGACCGGTTTGGCTGTGGGTCAGTTATGGTCTAGGCTAGAAATTCTCAGACCCATCTTCAGATCTTACGCTGGTGCAGTGGGCCCTGGGTTCCTCATGGTGCGGGACAATACCTGGCCTCATGTGGCCAGAGTGTGTAGGCAGTTCCTGGATGATGAAGTCATTGATGCCATTGATTGGCCCTTACATTCCTCATACCTGAATCCAATTAGGAACCTCTGGGACATCGTGTCGTTGCATTTGATGCCGCCAAGTAGAGCCACAGACTGTCCAGGAGCTCACTGATGCCCTGATCCAGGTCTGGGAGGAGATCCCCCAGGACACCATCTGCCGTCTCATCAGCAGCATGCCCAGATGTTTTCAGGAGTGCATTCAGGCATGTGGGGCCATACACACTACTGAGTCACATTATGAGTTGCTCAGCCTGTGATTTCGATAGTTTACTTTGATTTTCTTTGTGAGTTTGAATCCAGACCTCAATCAGGTCATGAATTTGTTTTCCATTGATCGTTGTTATGTTATTTTTTTCTCAAAGTATTACAGAATATTACAGAATATACAGTAAAGCTTTGGATCTTTAATTTATTATGTTAATGGGGAACCAATGTGTGATTTGAGTTTAACTTAATTTTTTTGAGCAGTGTATATACTTTTTGGATTATTTGCAAATAAATAACAAAACAAAATTAAAAGTTTTGTTGTATTGACCTCAGGCCATTGGAACAAAAGACCAGTCTATTAACCACTGTACTAACATAGACAACAATGTCAGAAGTAACATAGAGATGATTTAATATCTAAGGAAATGCTTTAACCTTTAAAGAACCATTGCTTTCATTTCAATAACCTTCTGTGTACCTGAAAGGTTCTTTACCTGTTCATGATTTCACCTGGAACCCTCATATCCAACAAAAAACCTTGCTAGAACCCTTTTTTTAGTGTCCATGAACATAAACGTTTGTTGTAATTGGCCATGTCATTTATCATCTGAGAACAGGGTGATGAAATACATAGAACAATTCTAAAATTCATACTGCATAGGCTGAAATGTTCATTACTGTATATAAAGCTTTTATTTAAAAAGTATTAGAAAGAAAATCATAATATATTAGTATAATTTTTTTTAAAACATTCAAATTCTATAGAGCCTATAACATTACGAAAATACAACAACATAAGTAGGCCTATGAGATAGTATATTTCAGGATATTTGTTTCTGAATGTAACAACATCCAACAATGGAACAACAGCATAATATAGGCTACAGCTGGTCCGTATAGGCTACAATGAACCAATTTGCTAGATAAAGGCGTTATTCAAATTCATAGAATGCTGGCATAACCAACGTCACTGACATTTTATTTTTTATTAATGCTGTCTCATGCTTGTGGGTGTATTTTATGCTTTGATTAACCAGGAGATATATGAGGAGACAGAATGAAAAATTAGCAATAAGTAATATCGGTAATCAATCTACTGGGTTTGCAGGAAATAAAATACAGGAATGTATCTGTTTTCTTGAAGGCTCAGTTTACACAAATAATTTATCTAATCCATTATTGTGATCTTTGTGCAAACAAGGAAAGACAGCTGCCAAGGAGTTATGGGGAAAACATTTACTGATGGGCAGGTGTTTCTTGTATACATTAAATCAGATTTTCCTACCATTGGTTAGGATTTTTATAAAACTAGTGCTTTGTGCTACTCCAAGCCTTAGAGAAATTGTCGCTTTATTTGCCAGAAAAAAACAATAATAAAGCCTGAATTTGAAAATGAACAAATGGCCAAACAGGGAGCCCTATAGCCACACTATAGCCTATACAAATTGTGCAACATGTGATCTGCATACGTTAGTTTACATCTCTTTTTACTTTCTACATCAACAAAATAAACAGAAAGAAAAATTATAAATGGTTTATCTGTGAATAAAGTAAGTGTGGTATTCCGATTATATAGAGCCTAAAAAAATAAGAAAAAAGCATGTATCATTTGATATATGTTCAACAACAACAAAAATCTTCATGTTATTAATCTGTTTTGAGACCATTTTACTTAGGCTATAAAACCCAAGCCTGGCAGTTCTAGTGTTAACAGATTAGCAATGATGAAGGACATCACCCTGCACTAAAACAGGTAACGTTGGGGGGGGGGAGGACATCACCCTGCACAAAAACAAATGGGGGAAATAGTGAAAATATGTACATATGTGTTTTACTTACCTATTTGTATCTCCCCCTAACACATGTCAATATGGGTTTTACAGATTTTTTTATGGTTTATATTTCACAATAACAAACTAAAAATGTATAACATTTGTTTTTGTATTTTTTGGCTCTATATGACATGCATGAATACTGTGGCTTGTAGGCCACTCAGGTCTCTGTCTAACCATTAGATGACCAGGTTTTGGGCAAAGCTGAAAATTGGACTCATCAGAGAAGATGAATTTACTACAGTCCTCTCTGTTCAATTCTTATGGTCTTACAGTTCTTTGCTTCTTTATGATGGACTTTTTTTCTAGCATTGTACAACTTCAGCCCTGCACCTAGGAGCCTGTTTTGAACAGTTCTTGCCATGCACTTCACCTCAGCTGTCGTTTGCCATTCTTTTGTAGGTCACTTCATGTCATCCTACAGTTGTTAACTGACATTACTTGGCGGTCATCCCGGTCAGTGGAGTCATTTCCACCCTCTGCCTGTCTGTAACTTTGTTGTCCACAATGTCTGCTACTTGACCTTGTTCTTATGAACTGCAGTCTTTGAGATTTTAAGGATGAAAGCAAGCCGACAATTACTGTATCCCTCTGCCAGTAAAGCCAGAATTGAACCCTTCTTTTATTCACTTAAAAATTTCCTTTTCAATTCTTTCAGCATGGTCTATAGTTTTTTTTTAATTCAAATTATTTTGAGGACTGTACTACTGATTTTGCCAACCAACTGGCTCTATTGCAAGAGGATCTTTGCATGTGTTCTTTTACTTTTCCTCGTTAAACAAGATTTGGTTCTGGTGATCACCTAATCTTTTAAGCCAGGAGTGGCATCAACTCACCTAACATCAATGTGGAAGCCTTATGGAGAGCATGCCAAGATGCATGAAAGTCAATTAGTTATTATTATACAATTATTATTATTCCACCAAATATGAATTCTGCACTCTTCCTAAGTTAACACATTAGTATTGTGTTGCTTAAAAATGAATATGAACTTAATTTCTTTGCATTATTTGAGGTCTGACAACACTCCATTTTTGTTTTCTCATTTTGACCAGTTGTCATTTTCTACAAATACATTTTCTGAATGACAATATTTTTATTAGAATTTGGAAGAAATGTTGTCAGTAGTTTATGGAATAAAACTAAAATGTTCACTTTACACAAAGATATACTATACTTATCAATAATAAAACCAGAGAAACCCATTTTTTGCAGTGTTCTCGTAATTTTTTTCAGAGCTGTATGTATGTACACTTACCGGCCACCTAATTAGGTACACCTGTTCAACTGTTCATTAATGCAAATATCTAATCAGCCAATCAGCCAAGTGTCAGCAAGTAAATGCATTTAGTCATATAGACATGATCAAGACGAGGTGGTGACCTATTGGGATTTTCCCAAACAACCAACTCTAGGGTTTCATTAGAATGGTCCAAAAAATGAGGAAATATCCAGTGGGAGGCAGTTCTCTGGGTGAAAATGCCTTGTTGATGGCAGAGGTTAGAGGAGAATGGCCAGACTTATTCGGCCTGATAGAAAGGCAACAGTAACTCAAATAACCACTTGTTACAATCTATAGAAGAGCATCTCTGAATGCTCAACACATCGAACCTTGAAGCAGATGGGCTGCAGCAGCAGAAGGACACACAAGGTGCCACTCCTATCAGCTAAGAACAGGAAACTGAGGCAAAAATGTGTACTGGCCCACTAAAATTGGACAATAGAAGAATTGGAAAAATGTTGCCTGGTCTGATGAGTCTTGATTTCTGCTGTGACATTCAGATTGTAGGGTCAGAATTTGGCGTAGACACCATGAAAGCATGCATCTTTCCTGTATTGTATCAACAGTTCATGCTGCTGGCTGTGGTGTAATGGTGTGGTGGATATTTTCTTGGCACACTTTGGGCCCCACTAACTGAGCATCATTGAGTATTGTTGCTGACCATGTCCATCCCTTTATGACCAGAGTGTACCCATCTTCTAATGGCTACTTCAAGCATGATAACACCACGTCACAAGGCTCACATCAACTCAAACTTCTTTCGTGTACATCACAATGAGTTCAATGTTCTCAAATGGCCTCCACAGTTACCAGATATCAACACAATCAAGCACCTTTGGGATGTGGCACCATGTAATATGTGCAGCCGATAGAATCTGCAGCGACTAATGTAATGCAATAATGTCAATATGGACCAAAATCTCAGAGGAATGTTTCCAGCACTTTGTTGAATCTATGCCATGAATTATTAAGGCAGTTCTGAAGACAAAAGAGGGTACAACCCGGTACATTAGGTGTACCTAATGAAGTGGCCGGTCAGTGTATATTCTAGAGTGCCCTGAAAGCCAAGTTAGGTTAAATGAGGTAGAAATATCAAGAATCGGGCCTTTGAGCAGATCTCCTGTGGAGGCAGTTGGAATAGCTGAAGGTGCAAACTGAAAACAAAGACATGCCTATGGATGCCAAGCAGTCCGAGGATGATGTCAGAGACAGCTAAAATGCTTTTCTCCATGCTGCAACCTGTTTTCTACAGTTGTATTTACACCTCAATGTTGACACTAAAATACATCTTCCTTACTCACATTTATACCATGATTTTTTCGAGACGGAAAATTGCCTTCGGATGCGATTATTCTTTAAAGCCAGTCCATTGAGGATACCACCCTTGTACAATGCATTTTTGGTAATACAGTTCAGCTCTGAGTTCCCCTTCATCAGATTATTATGTTCCCATGTCCTGGAATGAGCTTAGAACTTTGTTTATTGTGAGCTACATTGCTGAGTATACTCTATGTTTAATGACAGGGTATTCCATTTTCTCTGATGACAGACTAGAACAGCTCTCCTTTCTTGCACGATTCCTTGTGTAGTTTGAATGGGTCAGTCGGAACAGTAGTTCATTCACTTGCTATAATTGGACGCATTCACCCGTGACCATGGTTCGGAAACATATGGGGCAAATTTACAAAAAGCATCAACATACTACCAACAGTGACATTGAGCAATGGGGGTTCAATACACAGGAAAGTGTGTTCAACTCAACTAAAATCAACGTGATGTGAAGGCTGAGGCCATAAAGGGATTCATCACGTAGCAGCGGTATCCATACAGTGCAAGCCACTGAGCAATCAAGCCTGTTTAGGATGCATGCTCAACCATGCATAACCTGATTCATATTAGGCATAACCACTCAACTCTGCCAGCCAAGGAGAACAATGCGAAGGATCTGCACAATATATTTTATTTACTTAATATAGCAAAAAACACCCCAAGCACAGTCCAGTGGGCTTGGTAAAAAATTAAGCTGTTTCACAGAAACATGAACTTTGTATAACAAAAAAATAAAAGTCTGTGAACATACGTTGCCTGGTTGTTATTCATGTTGACCCGTGTCCTTTGAGCAACGGACTGATTTGGGTGGTTGGGTAACTGAACATTGTATTAGTTTATTAAAGGTTGCGTTTTCGTGCCAATATCATTTAGAGTATTGATCTTGATAGCCCCCATCTAGTCTGGTCATGCCTACACTGGTTGCGTGTAACAACATGCTACAGGTCCATTGTCATTGTTTAGTATTTTTTCAGTAATGGGAGAGTGCTTCTGAAAAAACAAATGGGAGGTCTATTACATAATTCTACAGTGTATAGAAGTCTGGACTTATTCATTAATACTATACTGATTAATTCTTGAATAATATCGTCTATAATATGTGCACGCCTCGTGATTTTAATACTTTTTCTGGTATACTAAATAAAAAGATCCAGGGTTTAGAACATTCATACAAATACCATCTAGCCTCAAAACATGGTAAAAGTTTCCAGTTGGTCTCACAGATGGTCAGGGCCTTGCTGTAATACTCTAGCTCTTTCTGTGAATTTGAGAAAAGAAATATCTATCGAGTCCCACCACGGTGCTATTGTTAAAATTAAGGATCCTAGCTTTAATAGTTAATAAAGCTTTATTAAAAATATTTGAAGGCAAATGTTTCATCCCTCTCTCTCCTTCTCTGTTCCTCTCTCCTTCTCTGTTCCATTTTGTATGTTGGTAAAATTAAGGACAGCAGGGGGCGCACTGAGTTGTTTTTTTCTCCATCGTTTTCCTGTCACTTGCCTTCACTCACCACTAGAATTGTTTAAAGACTACAGCGAGTGAACTCAATAGCCCGTCATGTCGACTTGCGCCTCTACAGAATGTTTGGATATTCGGAGCCTTTTGATACGAATTTGCTGTTCCGGTGAAAGTAACTTTTTAAACATGGACTGAACTCTGCTGGACTGAGCCTGGACTGAACTCCGCGCTCGATTGATAACCTGTTGCGCCTGTGTATGAATCTCAAGGCGCCACAATTTACCGTTGAGGAGCAATTAACCCAGTCAAGAAAAGCAGGTAGGGTTTAATCACTTTACGTTTTATAAATGTGTAAAAAATATTTGACTAATGCAATCATAGGCTTATTATATATGCAATGGACTTGAATACATTTTTGACATTTGAAAATGTATATTTATGTAATTATGTTTTTATCCATCGATTACTTTCCATATGTATATTTACACAGTTTCATTAGCATTATGTCATGCGTGCCATAAAATACGAATAATTCACTTGATTGCAATTGTGATGCTCATCGCCATTACTAAATATTATTTTTTAAAGCCTCATAAGATTCCTCAAATGATATTGTCAACCAGTTGTAGTAGTCCTTTCATGCAGAGCAGGGTTGTTTTTGGTACATAACCTATCTTCTATGTTTGGCCAAGAAAAATACCTGCTGCATAAATTACAAATTTCACCCGCACATGTATAGTACATCTACCGTTATGTTTTCACCATCACCAGCATCTGCCATTCCAATTCAGTCATCCCGCATTTTTATTTACCTTTATTTAAACTGAGAGAAAAACACCACAGAACAGATGGCTGCTTGGACTTTCACAACTGCATGTACTCATTTGGCAACTACTGGACATATGCTGCTTTTGTTAAGGGGATCAAAGTAATGCAAGTTGTGAGTTCTTCAATGTGTGAATTCTTGAGTTCACAGGTTTCACTCAGTTCTTTGTGGAAATGTTCAATGTCCCATTGTTCTATGAAAAACCCTTTTTTGTTGTTTCTGCAAACCTTTCATACACTTTTCTTTACATGAAGCTGAAAACCCCTGAGTCTAACCCTCTATCTGGGTAATACCTAACTTCATCTTTAGCCAATTACAGATATTACACCTACCTCCTGAATCTTAGCCTTAATAGTAAATTTGAATTGGATGTGAAGCTGGCAACACCTACCTGCATAAAAGAGTGATCTGTTTTTGCAGAAACAGCACCATCTAGAAGTCAGAACCTGGTAATATCAAGTAAAATGGGCTTTAAACCTAATAACATTTTCACACTCAGGTCATTTAGCAGATGCTAGTATCAAGAGCACCATACATAAACATTCATCCTTCCCGTCCGATGGGAGTCAAACACAATACCCTGAGGTTTCAAGAGCCATGCTTGATCAACTGAGCAAGACAGGACACAATCCACAGTCCAGTGGCACATTTCTCTGAACATAGCAAAAACACCACTGGAGGTCACAGGGAATACACAAATTACTTAAAAAAAACATTGTTTTCTTGCTTTGGGGGGTCTGTGGTGGGCAATTTTGTTACTAATTTGTATTCCTGATGTCATAGGCGTAACTCATTGCTTAGCAGTTATTTTATTAAAATCTGACATTGGCTACTATAGTTATTGAGTACTATAATAATCCCATAACCCTAAATGACCAATTTGGGTGCAATTAATTATATAATTTCTCTGAGTTTGGTTTTTACTTCCTGCACTGTTTTCATTTTTTTATTTTGGTACACTACCACTTGCCATCAGTCCACCTATAATGCACTTAATGACATACATTGGTGTGTTCTTTCTATGTATTTTGGAGTGTTACTGTGTGTCCTATTGCAACAGTGTTTTGGGGGCCACATAATTTGGTACTTGATTTAGACTCGAACCAGGTTATGTAAACAACCTTTCTGCCATGCCATTTAACTGGTTATAAACTAGCTTTTTAAAGTAATCTAAAATTAATAGAAAGAAATTAGTTTGGGTAATCGAGAAATTACGTTACTGATTACAATTGTGGATGGGTAACTAGTAACTGTAATGGATTACATTAAAAAATGTACCTACTCAACCCTGCACCAAAACATGATTATCCTAACGCAGCACAGGTGCGTCATGACAAGTGGGGGGTTAAGAGGAACGACAACGTCAGAAATCCGGTGACGTCGACCCCCGGAGCCCCAGTACTCTATTCGGGGGAGCTCCAGGAATGATGATAACCATATATAAACCCCAGGCTGAACTATTTTTCCACAACCGACATGTTCTTAAACAATGCCGTTGTTGACTTCAACAAACAGTATGCTTCTTAATTAGCTACAGATTAGCATTCTTAGATTAAGAGATTTAAAACTTTTCAACCCCCCCAATAAAATAAAAAATACAATCCTTTCACTCAAAGACCATACACAGATGGTAATAAGCAACTTCATATCCAGCTAGGTACTGCACATGCTGAATTATTTTCAACAACCATTATGTTCTCATACGATGCCATCTTTGCCTTGCAAAAACACAGTATGTTTCTAACTATCTTGAGATGAGCACTTCCAGACTGTCAAGAGATGTTGACCCCACATGTAAATCCTTTCATCCAGAATCCATACACAAACTAAGGCCAACACAACTAGTAACCTACCCTCCAATTGAGCTATGAAACCTAGCTAGCTAACATACAATTTCACTCAAAAGTCATATATACATGATGGAAGATAGCTATAGGATTTACAGTAACTAGATCCTGAGTGCAGAGGCACTGTACTTCATCCATGGTGCTTAGCAACCAACAAAGCACAAATTAATAGAATGACTGTATTTTCTTGTCCAACTGATGTGCACTAAGAATGTTGTCTGGCCTTTCCAAGTAAAACTCCACTGTTTAGCCATTGTCCAATGTATGTAATCCAGTATCCAGCATAGCTAATTTGCATAGATTTGTATGTGAAAAACACAATCTGCAGATGTCGTTGCTCTTTATGAACTCCTCTTCTCTGGTTCAAATAGTAACATCACCAACTAAAAGAATTCACTGTGAAAACATTTGGGCAGAAGTGTCTGGGAACAGACCGGGAGTCAATGCCAGAAAAGGAATGTTGTTTTCTAAAGACTGGAAAAATGGTGACCCGTTGTGCATTTATCAATCCTCTGCCTGATAGGAACATCACTAACAGGTGAACTAGTTCTCCAAAAGGACAACCAAGAGAAACCACCAGACTTGTAGAGCGATCGGTATGCTGCAGATCTTTACCGAGGCAAAACAAAACAGGACTACATTGTTTTTCAGATCTCCCTCCCCTAAGCAGGACTCAGCATTATGTAGTATCTGGGCATGCTCCCATTGAAAAAATGCATCCACCACTAATTACACTATGCCTAAATGTTTATGAGAACACATATGATTGTCTTACAACAAGCTTGTAACAAGCTACTCTAAGTACCACCCAAGTGTAATACCCGTTTTAGGGTACAACTTTCAAAATGGAATCGATTTTCTTTTCTGAATTGTGTTTCAGTCAAAATGAATTGCTTGTATCTCTAGTTTTAAGGCACATCTTTAACTGTTTTGCTATATTACTCTGTCTACATGTCAGCAAATTCAATGTAGCTTATTCCTCCCTTTTAGGAACTGCATCCTGTAAAGCCTAAAAGCGATGAAGGAACAATATGTCTGGACTCTACGGTGAGATGCCGTTAAAGGTACACTCCAGACAACTAAACTGCTCAAAATCATTGTGCCGGTTATGTTCCCGACAGGCACTAAAAACACCTCAGCGCGTTCGGTAATTCCCAACTCGGCCATTGTAAGTGTCCGGAAATTCCTACAGTGATGTCACTGCGACATTTTCGAAACTACATCTGGATTCGGCTTAGGTGTTTTGTTGACTTCCTGATCTTTATCTGTCCATTATTATTTTCCAATCGGCTCAATTGAAAACTGTTTGTATTGTCGAAAATGTTTTTTCGGTGACGTCACTAAGAATTCCTGGTCACTTACGGCGAAGTTGGGAATTACCAAATGTGCTGAGAAGGTGGTTTTAGTGCCTGTCGTGTCAGAAACATGTCCGCCACAACGATTTAGAGCTTTTTAGGGGTCTGGAGTGTTTCTTTAAGTTGCCCACAAACTAGTTATCCCTTCAGTTTCTTTTCATGAACTATGCTTGACCTGTGACTTCATTTTAGATAAAAAAAACGTATTCTCTGTCTAAACACTAGTAGATGCATTACAGTATAGTGTTTTCTCTGTTACTCAGAGTTTCCATGCTTTTGCTGTTGCCCAGGCCAAATCCCTTGGACTGTCATCTTACTACAGGACGTAGGAAGGTGAGTTGAGAGGCTGGGGTCAAGTTAGATGAGAGGGGAGAATGTGTGTCTGTGTGAGGGGGGCAATGCTGAGTATGTCTGCATCGTAACTGTGTTTTAGCGTGTGTGGTCTGTTTGACATCTACGACTTCAGAGTGGTAGACCATCATCATGCGTTTGCAGCCTGAGAAACACTTTCACCATGCCTTTATGAGCCTGAAGCACAGAATTGCGCCTTCCGACTGTGGCAATATCTACGTAATTAGCCTCCTCCAGTTCACAGAGCAGAGAGCATGCACACAGCATACCCTCAACGTCACTAGGCATGTTTAGTTAGGGTGTCTGCTTTGTCATGTTTTTGTTTAGTCACAAAGCCATTAAATAGAACATGCGTCCATCTGAGCCAATGTTAGCATGCATTCAATCAATAATGAAGTATTTGTGACTGTAGGAGAACTGTCTGTAAATCTGTTCACTCACTGGACAGTTGAACAGCCGACTCTGTGGCAGACGGGGCTCATGCCAGCTCTCAGTGGTACCCCTCAAATCCTCAGAGCGTGACAGAGAGAACATGAGGAGGATTTGGGACTAAGAGCGGGAGAGAAGTGGAGATAGAGAAGAATAGAGAGAAATGGAAATAAGAGATGTGCCAATGATACAGGTAGTCCAAAAACTGTAGGGGCTGACTGTCCAACCACAGAGGTGGTCTAACTGGACATTTCTCTCTAGGAGAGAGTTGCTCTCTGTGTCTTTCCAGGAGTCCAACTGTTTGACCCCTGGCTGACCTTAAAGAATGTGGAGACAGTAGAGTAGAGTTACAAAGGCTGCAGACTGGTGGTGGCCTGAATGCTCTGTAAATAGCCTCTTGTTGGTGACTGACAGGAGACGAGTTATCTGCCAACAATTCCTACTGTTCGTGTATTCTCTTACATTTTTCTAAAAGCCAATGAGTGGCTGAGCGTTTAACATGTGCATGTGTTAGCTAACAGTAGACAAAGTGTCTCTTAAACTGCTGGATTTCTTTCTTCACAGCTCCTCTGGTAGCGCTGGTTGGCATAGGGCAGGGACTGGCAGGCTGGCACAGGGCAGGGACTGGCAGGCTGGCACAGGTTCGGGACTGGCAGTGGCCTCAGACGGAGTGCAGGGAGAGCCAATATGGTGCTAATATGACTCTGGCAGGGTTACACAGGAAGCAAACTGTGGTAATGCAGGTATTTGGTAGCAGGCAGTGGGAGAGTACCAGAAAGAGCCCAGATTTGTCTGATTAGAGCAGAAGCTCATCTCATAAACTGCTAGGAAAACAAAAAACCCTTGTAGGTGACATTAGCTCATTGACCCAGGATGTTATGTGCCCTGCAGGAGGCCGTAGCCGAGCAAGGTGGGGCCATGGGATCCTGGGGCTCTTGGGGGCCCTGGACCTCCTGCTCTCTGTCCTGTGGGGGAGGGGTCCAGGAACAGATCCGATCCTGCCTGCCCTCCTACAGTCACTCGATTGGTACAGCTGCTCACCCGTCCAGGCCTGGTGGCCACCAGCAGAAACCAGACCATGCAGTGACTTCCCACAAGTCCGCTGTCCCACCGCGCCGCAACAACCCTGGGAGACCACCTTTCTCTACCAACAGGGGCCAGCAGAGAGAGAGAGAGGCCCTGAGCCAGGCTGGACGCAGGTACTGTAACCCAGCTTGTAAACAAGGGCCTGAGTCTCCCAACCTGGCCTCTGTTTACAAGCCTGCATGCTGAGCAGGCTGGCCTCTGTGTTACTCCAGCACACGGACCCCTGGATAGCCTCCAGTGTTAGGCTATTCTTCCATGGATAAAAGTCAATGGCTGGGCTTGTGCTTAGCCTTCCTGTGTGCTCCAGTCAACAAGCCTTTAAATAAACAGCCCTGACAGCTGAGTAATGGGTTTGTTGGCGTAGGATGCCAAGCCATCGAATTACGACAAAAGTGGTCTCCCCTCTGTGCTCGCTTGCTGTCACTAGCATCCATCTATTGTGATGGGCGTCTTGACATTCCGTTGGCATCCTTTGCTGGTCAGGAGGCAACATCATTTGATTTTGAATAAGTGTTATAAAGTATTGCAATTTTACCCAGAATATTTCTACCGTCTTTCAACCCAGTAAGTGTGTGTGTCTCCTCAGCAGGGTCAGTAATGCTGATGGTCAGATGGTACCAGGGAGGTATGGCTATGGGAGGATGCCTTACGTTGTGCCTCTCCAGACGGGCACAGACCAGACAGGCCGCTCCCACAGACACACACGCTCCCCGCACTCTGAGTCCAGCCTGTCAGCAGCCAGTCGTGGAGGGTACAGGCCGAACCCCCAGCGTCCACATTACAACAACCCCCATCCCCGCAGCAACAGCCCAGTCCATCGCCAGCACGCAGCCTCTCAGGCCCAGGCCCGGCCCAATCTTAGTTCTAACACTCCCCAACTATCCCAGTCTAACCCCATTCCAGCCTGGTCATCTGTTCTCTACCAGCCTGCACAGACACAGCAGCAGATGACCAGGCCAGACCAGCAACACCACACCAGGCCAGACCAGCAGCACCACACCAGGCCAGACCAGCAACACCACACCAGGCCAGACCAGCAGCACCACACCAGGCCAGACCAGCAACACCACACCAGGCCAGACCAGCAACACCACACCGGGCCAGACCAGCAACACCACACCAGGCCAGACCAGCAACACCACACCAGGCCAGACCAGCAACACCACACCAGGCCAGACCAGCAGCATTTATCCAACTCAGCCTCAGCAGCACAGCAGCCACTTGGACGGCCCTACACCCCCCTGCCCACCTCCAACTGCTTGGGAGAACCGAACCATTTCAAGATCTGCAACACAAATGTAAGACCCAGCTCAGCTGGGAGGGGTTTTTATCATATAGAAGTGATTGTCATCAAGTATGATCATTTATGAATCACTCACTTTAACACACAGCTAAACTGGTAAAGAAAAGGCAAAGGAAGATGAGGTACTGTATGTTTAGACAGAGTTACACTACTGGTCAAAAGTTTTGGAACACCGAGAAAATGACATGTGTTTTTATAGAAATGACATGTGTTTTGATTGAAATGACATGTGTTTTGATTGAAATTACATGTGTTTTGATTGAAATTACATGTGTTTTGATTGAAATTACATGTGTTTTGATAGAAATGACATGTGTTTTGATTGAAATGACATGTGTTTTGATTGAAATGACATGTGTTTTGATTGAAATGACATGTGTTTTGATAGAAATTACATGTGTTCTGATAGAAATTACATGTGTTCTGATAGAAATGACATGTGTTCTGATAGAAATGACATGTGTTTTGATAGAAATTGATACCTTCATTCACCAAGGTGGACTTCAGGGTGGGAAATTAGCACCAGCCACCTGCAACATGCAGGTCTTTTTCACAGTGGCAAGTAATTGGTATATTTACCTTCCACACTATAGCTCCCCAGAGTTAAGAGACCTGCCGGGTCAGCGTCAGTAGATAAGGTGAACGTAGAAAATATTGAGGAGAAAACATATATAGTTACAGATTGGAGGAATTTGATAAAAGGTTTATTCGATTATATAATGTCATAATCTGCAATCAAGAACGTTAAACCAGTAACCATGTCACTCACACAGAACGTTAAACCAGTAACCATGTCACTCACACAGAACGTTAAACCAGTAACCATGTCACTCACACAGAACGTTAAACCAGTAACCATGTCACTCACACAGAACGTTAAACCAGTAACCATGTCACTCACACAGAACGTTAAACCAGTAACCATGTCACTCACACA
>JACXGM010011517.1:0-24935 GCA_016801145.1 Umbra pygmaea | reverse complement strand
GATGGAAGCATGAAATGCTTCAAAATCTCCTGATAGCTAGCTGCATTGACCCTGCCCTTGATAAAACACAGTGGACCAACACCAGCAGCTGACATGGCACCCCAGACCATCACTGACTGTGGGTACTTGACACTGGACTTCAGGCATTTTGGCATTTCCTTCTCCCCAGTCTTCCTCCAGACTCTGGCACCTTGATTTCAAATGACATGCAAAATTTGTTGTTGTTTTGTTGTGCTGCTTCTCTGTAGCCCAGGTCAGGCGCTTCTGCCGCTGTTTCTGGTTCAAAAGTGGCTTGACCTGGGGAATGCGGCACCTGTAGCACATTTCCTGCACACGCCTGTGCACGGTGGCTCTGGATGTTTGTACTCCAGAATCAGTCCACTGCTTCCGCAGGTCATCCAAGGTCTGGAATCGGTCCTTCTCCACAATCTTCCTCAGGGTCCGGTCACCTCTTGTCGTTGTGCAGTGTTTTTTGCCACACTTTTTCCTTCCCACAGACTTCCCACTGAGGTGCCTTCATACAGCACTCTGGGAGCAGCCTATTTGTTCAGAAATTTCTTTCTGTCTTACCCCCTTGCTTGAGGGTGTCAATGATGGCCTTCTGGACAGCAGTCAGGTCGGCAGTCTTACCCATGATTGCGGTTTTGAGTAATGAAACAGGCTGGGAGTTTTTAAAAGCCTCAGGAATCTTTTGCACGTGTTTAGAGTTGATTAGTTGATTCAGATGATTAGGTTAATAGCTCGTTTAGAGACCCTTTTCATGATATACTAATTCTTTGAGAAATATTTAAGTTGGTTTGCAATGAATCTAAAATATATGAAAGTTTAATTTTATCATTACATTATGGAAAATAATGAACTTTATCACAATATGCTAATTTCTTCAAAAGGAGCTGTATATATATATAGAGATTAGTAGAATTAATGCGTACGCTCTATGTCAGTGGGTGCTCCTAAATAGCATAGTAATTGCTGTATACCTGTAGGGATTTATTACATCGTGATGCTCTGACTCTCTGTAATTCATCTACAACTTACAATGTTTATGCTGCACACTCCGTGGACCATATAAAAGGGAAACAAATACCATCAACCTGCCTTGTATCCCTCCTTCATATACACACTCACGGTTAGTCTGTGACATTATCGGGGTCTGCATTCACTATTATACCAGTAATAGCACAATGTAAAGACATCTTATCAGGGGTCTATCTTCACTATTAAAGCACAATGAAATGACATCTGATCAGGGGTCTGTGTTCACTATTAAAGCACAATGAAATGACATCTGATCAGGGGTCTGTGTTCACTATTAAAGCACAATGAAATGACATCTGATCAGGGGTCTGTGTTCACTATTAAAGCACAATAGAAAGACATCTTCTCAGGGGTCTGTGTTCACTATTAAAGCACAATGAAAATGCATCTTATCAGGGGTCTGCATGCACTATTAAAGCACAATGAAAAGAAAACTTACATTGAGCTCAATGATCCATAGCAAGGTGATGAAGAGGAGGTCAAAGGTCACAAAGAGGCAGAAAGTCCTCCTGACATCTGAAATGCACTTTTTCTCGCTGGCCTCGTAAGACTCAGCACGGGCCGTGAGAGGAGTGGCATTAGTGCCCCACAGAGCAGCTCTTGAGTCCACACTGCTACCACTTACGCTCGCCATCCCTGGTAGCCACGCCCTTCACACTGGGACGGCTCCACCCACTAAAGCAGCGTCAGCTGGTTGCTTCTCCAGTCACAGCCGATGATGACGAAGGCTGAGGGCTTGATTACTTGATTACAGCCACCACTTAACAAGTGGGGCCACACCTGCTGGGTGGCTCTGCACACTGGTTAACCGAAGCCCCGCCTACTTATGACAGTGACTCTCAGTATGGATGGATACTAGCTGCATCCTTGTCTCTTCTGTAAGAGAAAAGCCCAAACATTAAGTTTACTTTTCACATCAATATATTTGAATGCCACTCTGGTTAAGATTAAATATACATGCTGCACATGACTGTAGTAAAGATTAGGGCTGGGCGATATGGCCAAAAAATGATATCACGATATAAAACATATTTTTCTGATACGATATGCCTGACGATATATTGAAATATATATATAGGACCTACTGTGACTTGATTACATCAAAGTGTATAGTCTGCTGTATAAACAAATAAAAACAACATTGACCTTTTTATATTTCTGTTTAGAAGTTTCAGGTAAAACTTAAATACAAACAATATGAAATACTCCTCATTTGTTGGATGTTTCTTTGTTTCAGAACAAAAACAGCTGTTGTTGCGATATGTCGATATGGGATATTCTTCTTGAAATTAATTTCAAAAACTCGATAACGATAAATATTGAATTATCGCCCAGCCCTAGTAAATATATATATAGCATGTGGCATATAGACACGTAAATCTCCTCCACAAGTGGTTGTTTCCTCAACGCACACGATACCAAGCTGTATTTAAAGCGGTTGTCAAAACATTAACTATCCTTAATAAAATCCTCCCTCAAGCAGCATTTATCGTAGTTGTTTTGCCACATATGGCCTAATCGTCTAGGCAAAAAGGTTGCGTTTGTTCACAAAGGTCTCAAGCGTTTACAGAAAGAGATGCATGAATTAACTGTGTAACAGGTTGGTGAGGCCCAGTTATTTGGTTGTTAATACGTCATTGGTACCTGCACCGCATCTTGCTCTCGGCCACTCAGGGGGACAAATAGAAGGGGTGTGAATGTTCAAGAGGATACATTTGTACTCAATCTTCTTATTATGTACTTACCGTATTGTAGCTCAACTCCTGTTAATTCTGTGTCAATTCTACTTTGCTTTACAGTTGTTTGTAAATGGATATTACATTTAAGACCAGGCAGACAGTTAAATACCAGATTATAGCTGATCGCTAGAGAAGAATTGTAGATGATATGCTGTATCTGGCCTAGCAATGTAGGTAAAGGGACACTTTCCAACATCCTGTCCTGTTGTACATTCACTTGGAGGCAGCCATAATAACCATAAGGTTCACGGCCCATAGTAGCCTTATGCCAGGGGCGTTTGCTTACCATAAGTGGAACTAATCTTCCTTAGTCATGACTTTTTGAAACACATTTACTCTCACATTAACCTTTGCAGAATCGAATTAAATGCTGTAAAAGAGATGAAAAGTAACAACGTGCTAGATACCATCGATTATTAAAAGGGCAGTATGATGTGAGGATACAACTAAAGCTGGAGGGATCGTTTTCAGAACGAATTGTTAGCATGAATAAGGGCACCTATGACAGCCAATAAAGCATGTCTTGGAATTCTGCTCATCCAATCAGCATCCAGGATTAAAAATATTGTTTCATAATCCAAGTTTAAATGCCTATTCATGGTTAGACATCTTTGCATAGTGAAATGCATCATAACGTATGTTTACAGCCTAAAAGCTAAATTAACAATTAATTCAAGAAGTAGCTTTGGCATATCGGGACTTATTTAATATTTATTTTAACCATTGTTGCCATTGCAAATGTTAGAATGCATACAAGAAAGTGACACGCTTGTAAACTATCATCTTCTAGGCACTTTATGTCTGACACTGACATTGTTCTGTATACTCTATAGCACAATTTCATAATATATCCAAAAAGCTCACATCCTGTTCTATGTAACATGATTCAAGAAGAAAATTATTTGAGGAATTAATATCAATGACATTCATGGTGATGGCTCAGTGGGAGTCAGACTTGTAGAAGGAAGGTTGCCGGTTCGATTCCCACTGTGCCAAATGTTGTGTCTTGAGCAAGGCACTTCACCCTAAGTTGCTCCAGGGGGATGTCCCTCAACATACTGTAAGTCGCTCTGGATAAGAGTGTGTGTTAAATTACTAAAATGCAAATGTATTTGTGCTTGAACTTAAATGTTAGTTTTCATTTGTGTCACAAAATGCCTGGCACCGTTATGCCTAGACTGAGTTATAACCTAGATCAGTCTTTTTCTCTTCTGAGATCCCCAACTATTCTATGCAGTTGAACTATTCTGGAACTACACACCTGGTTTAATCATCAAACCTGTCTTCGTAATAATAGCATCAGTTAGATGGTTGCACTTTATTATGCTGCAAACACACGAATCACAATTTAAATAGTTTCCAGAATGCAGATTCGGATTAATTATATAAATCGTCTCAATTTAGTAAACATCTTTAATTTGGTAAATTCTACAGCGAAATAATCACAAAAACAAATGCACACTGACATGGGAAAAAAATAATATTGCTCCCTACCTGGTGGGTTTATTGTAAACTCCGTGTGCAGGCAGCGAACACGGTATGTAGTCTATTGCGGCCAAGAAGAATATTGATAAAATCATTTATTTAAACACTAAAGATAATATTTAGCTAGTAATTTAAATGGTGAACGATTTTGAAAATATGCAAATCACCTGTAGGCTAGAAACACAGCTATCTAGGAACGATGTCAGAAAGCGATTGACAACTGCCTACCCTGATTTCTGTTTTGACACTACACGTATTAAAAAGAGAAGTGAAATGGTAGTCTTACCTTCAACTTTATATTTTGCTAATATCGACTTGGATTCAGAGTTTTCTTTAGCATATTATGCGGAAGGCATGAAGCTATAAATCGGAACGGCCACAATAACAAAATATTTGTTTCCGTCGGACAGGAAATGGCGAAACAACATTGTGTGGGCTGATGAGATATGTAGTCTTTTATGTCTCCGTAGTCCAATCTTTTGCACTGACAATGGGGTTAAACTGCATACATCATTTTAATAGAAATGTCACATGTGGAATATCTATGCTTACTGCTTGGAGAGTATGGATATGCTATATGTTATTGTTTCATTTGAAATGGTCTAAAAACACCCAAAAGTGTATGCTGTCTGCATTTATTGTATCATGATCCCCATATTCAATGTATAATTTAAAATTCAAAGTGCTGATTTATAGAGATTTATGTATGCATTTCCAAATACTTTTGGAGTTCATATGAAATGATACAAAACCAACGTGTTCTCAAACCTTCAGGAGCACCAGCCATTAATCTAAAAAGTAAGACATACTTCAACTAATATCTGAGATGGAGAATGACAGAGAAAATGGTTATGATCATAGGACAAATGTACTAAATTAAAATAAAAAAAATGCTCCAAATACTATATAAAGAAGATTATTTGTGCCTCTACTATTTTATGTAGAAGGTTCAGCGGAGTGTGCTATTTATGCCTCTACTTCTGTATGTAAAGATTTTTGTGGAGTGTACTATTTGCACTGAATAGGCTACCATTTTGTACGTTTGTAATAAAAATATATTTATTAATAAATATATTTATTAATTCCCAACATGGAGTACAAAAATATGACAAATTAGCTCAAATGTAGTCTTTTATTCACCTGTGCCAGACAGAAAAGCTCCTTAAAGCATTATAAACTTGCATACTAAAGAGACATCTGTAATAATTAGCAGCAAAATTATACACACAATTTTCAGTAGCTACACACAAAAATATTTGAAATGTAATAATGATAGTGCTTTGTTAGTCTGAAAAACCTTGAGGACTAATTTTAAAACAAATATTCATCTCTAAAACGGAAGCAAAAACTTGCGTAATTCAATCCGCTGCACAAGCTGAATTTGCCCATGGGCGATACATTAGGATTGCATCTAATCCTGGTAGGACATTAGACTATTTCTCAATTTGAAAGGCTCATATTCACCCACATTCAAAGAGCATTTCAGAGCAGGAATGTTGATTTAGGATCAGGTTCTCCCACTTATTAATGACAGGGGATCTGGCAAAACAAAATGTAAAACCTGTTGTAGATGAACAACACTACTCTGAAATGCTCCATCATTACTCCACTTGATGTAATGCCAGGGGTCAAAGTGGAAGGTTGAAAGCCCTAGCAGTCATAACCCATCCTCAGTGAATGGGCCGATTGGCAGCTACTGGGTGGGGTAAACACATCTGGATCACTGATGCCCAGTTGCAGGTCAAAGAAGCGGGTGGACGTGGTGACGCTGCTGTTCCTCGTGTAAGTCTCCTGTACGGGGTAGCAGTCCTTCAGTGTGTAGACTCCAACCCATGCCTCATCTGGGGTACAAGGAGAGACACAGCTAAGATTAGGAGAGACATTTTTAAAAAGTACTGCGTAATAAAATCACAGGATCAAAAAATATGTCCCGACAAATAAATAAATAAATCAGTTAACAACCGGGCTATGACCATGGGGAGATGCACATAAGGTCTACTGGCCAGGTAGTTGATTAAGTGTGTTGCCTCAAAGATAGGAAGTATCTATTGGTTTCAAATACATTTTACAGTAGAATCATAGCTGTTTCCCCAGAAAAGTAAACTATTATAGACAATGGTACCCCAAGGCTCCTAAAACATTTACATTTTAGTCATTTAGCAGAAGGTCTGGATGAGAGTGACTTACAGTAAGTACAGGGACATCCCTCCGGAGCAACTTGGGTTTAAGTGCCTTGCTCAAGGACACGGGCGATATTTGGTATAGTAAGGGATCAAAACAGCAACCTTCTGACTAAATGTCTGACTCACTAACCATGAGCAATCTGACGCCCCTCATACTTACTTTTGCGGGCAGGTTTCCTATCTGACCACTCCTGCACTTCAATCATGTCCCCAGGACCCCCGATAAAGTACTGGTCCTCAAAGGTGGAGTTCAATGGGATGTCAAAGGGGTCCCAGGCCTGGGTCAAGGCAATCTTCAAACATTGCTTAGTCTTCTGTTCAATCTGGAACATAACGCCACTCTTGTACAGGTAGATGTACTCAAAGTATCTGGAGATGGTGAGAAAAACAAAGGAAACATCCAAAAGCTTGTAATGAAGTTAGTTTAAAATGGGAAATAATAAATATTCAACATAGGAACTGCAAGGTTACATGGGTCCTATTGCTTCTTGCATGCATTAATTGTCATAAAAAATAAAACTAGTAATTAGGAGTATTGTTAAAGGTACTGCATATGTTGTGTAAGAGGGCAGATGCTGATGTACGTGCGATGCTGATGGGGTGCAGGGATTAGATGTCTCCCCAAATAACAAACTCACTTCTACACGTTTGTTTTTACCAGGGAAGTTGACAAAGAACCAATTCTCATTTACAGCAACAACCTGGAAGCAATATAGGTTAACTCTCTCACTCCCAGACAGAATGATATAGGCTTCACCTAGGCAGTTGTGGGGATTTGAGCACCAGATACATAAACCACAAGGACACCTTGTCTCCCCCCTAATTTTTATTTTTCTTAGCATTATCTATGCTGACTCAATATGTCTGAATATGAAAAGAGAAGTTATATACAACTTTTGAATATTATTATTATTTAAAACATAATTATAGGAAAGATTTGAAAATGACATTATAAAATGTTAAAACACAAAAAGATAAGGACTGGGTATACCCATAATATTAATAGCTAACCATAATATAAATATTATTTTATCAACCCTTTTTTTTCGTCTGCAATCAGATGGCTACAGCGAATATGCTTAGCGTCCTCATATAATTGGTCACGGTTAGTAAGTAGGCTGCTTACTTCTGGCATGGTGTATGTCGTTTATTTTGTTGAAGAAGGCGTATTCTCTGGTTCTGTGCATCATACGACACCGCTACCCGTGTATTTCGCCCAGTGTTATGGTCATATTCGACGGATCTGCCCTCCCATTGCAGGGGCGCAAGACACGGTGTGAAACCTGGCTTTGGGTGGCTTAAAGCCGGTATCATTATTCCCGATACAAATACACAAATAAACGTGGGTAAAACACGATTCATTCTGGAAATATTGATTTCGTTTAGTTTAAGTATTATTAATAATATACCGTTAGTCGCTTTGGGACAGCAGGATATTCATACCGTTACTCCAAAATAAAAGTATCTTCGTTTTTCATAGCAGCGCACGCAGTCGCAAATCCATCCGGTTCCTTTTGGGATAACAAATCTAATCTATAACATTAAAAACAAATATATTTACTCATACACAAAACATTTTGAAAATTTGAATGAAAATGTCAACTTTGTTAAGTGTGCTTTTAATATAGATTGAAGGAATATTGATTGAAATTCAATCCAATTTGATCACATAGCCTAAAGAAACAACAGCTGTAACATACAACATATGTCAACTACTCAGTAAACATTAAGGTGCACATTTAGTTAATAGCAGACAGACGCAAGTTAATAACAAAAATACAACTGTAATTTCACAATTAAGCCTAAATAATGGCCATAGTATAATCTTCCAGAATGGTTGTCGCTCTTCGTGCGTGTTTTTAAGCATCCTTGTCACAAGGTGGCAGGCTTGTGAAAGGCTTGGTTTAATTAGTCAGCAGATGCACCGGATGTCTGCTGGTTCAACGAATGACGTAACGACCCAAGATGGCGAAAAATCAGCATGGAAACTCTTACACAAGGAAAGTAAATAGTGCAGACATAACGGATGATTTTAAATTGATTATGGACTCAAGCGACGAAGATGGGCCAGAAGAGCAAACTTTCGAAGATTCTAAGACTTCTGCTCTACAGAGCATGAAAGATGCGTTGGCCAGTGCCAAAAGGTAGGTAAATGTCTTACGAATGCTAACAACATCCTCATGGTAGCGTTGATGGTACTACTGGCAACGTTTTGGTAGTGTTGTTTTGTCATTATTTGACCGTATATTGCATTACTTTGTTCACAGAGAAAAGGATTTGCTTAAAGAAAAGCGAAGAAAAAGACAGGAGCTCTTTCAAGAACAGAAGGTAAGTCCACAATTATTCAATTTCGGAGAAGTAATGTAACGCAATTATGGTTCAGTCTTTTCTGAAGCCATTCATTTTATCAGTTTAATTAGTATAATATGCATTTTTTCAAGTTATTATTGATGAACATAAAAATTCTTTGTACTTTTTATTGTCATCACGGGCTCAGAAGGTTAGGACTTTGAAAAAGTATTTTCCATGTTATTTTGTATAGAGGAGAAAACTCCTTCCTGTTGAGATTCTGGAAGAGATTGGAACAGCTCCTTCTAAGTAAGTTAACGTTGATCTGTATTCCAATATGGCCAAATATGCTACACATGTATATATTTCACATATGGATACAAAACTAGTTCTTCTTATTTTCTTTAGAAAAAATGAGCTACAAGGACTTGAAGGTATGCCTTTTCTTTTTACAATTGTTTAGAATGGCAACTGTGTAACTTATTGAGATTATAGTTTACATCAACACATTTTTAAATGTTCTTGTTTTGTAGTTTCAGCTGTAAGCAACAATGAAGAGGCAAGCTGTTCAGAAGAGGAGATTGAAGTATCTGAAGAAGTGACTGAGACAAAATTGAATATTAAAAAAAAAATACACCGGTAAAAGGGAATTCTTTTTGGTCCTGTTGCCTGCTTTAACATAAGCAGCCTGATTCTGATCTGGGCTACCTGTGTAAATAGTCTTAGATGCATGGCTAACTAGATAAATGGACAATTTGCTGATTATGTGGAATAACAAAGGGAGGGGTCTACAGTCGTGGCCAAAAACTGAGAATGCCACAAATACTAATTTTAAGAGTCTACTGCCTCAGTGGTGAATTCGCAAATACTCCAGAATGTCATGAAGAGTGATCAGATGAATTGCAAAGTCCCTCTGCCATGAAAATGAACTTAATCCCAAAAAACATTTCCACTGCATTTCAGCCCTGCCACAAAAGGACCAGCTTCCATCATATCAGTGATTGTCTCGTTAACACAGGTGAGACTGTTGATGGGGACAAGGCTGGAGATCATTCTGTCATGCTGACTGAGAATAACAGACTGGAAGCTTTAAAAGGAGGGAGGTGTTGAAATCATTGTTCTTCCTCTGTCAACCATGGTTACCTTGAAGGAAATGTGCCGTCATCAATGCTTTGCACAGAAAGGGCTTCACAGGCAAGGATATTGCTGTTAGTGAGATTGCACCTAAATCAACAATTTATCGGATCATCAAGAACTTCGAGAGAGGTTCAGTTGTTGTGAAGAAGGCATCAGGGTGCCCAAGAAATACCAGCAAGCACTAGTACCGTCTCCTAAAGTTGATTCAGCTGTGGGATTGTGGCACCACCAGTGCAGAGCTTGCTCAGGAATGGCAGCAGGCAGGTGTGAGTGCATCTGCACACACAGTGAGGCAAAGGCTTTTGGAGGAAGGCCTGGTTTCAAGAAGGGCATCAAAGAAACCACTTCTCTCTAGGAAAAACCTCAGGGGCAGACTGATATTCTGCAAAAGGTACAGGGATCGGACTGCTGAGGACTGGGGTAAATTCATCTTCTCTGAATCCACTTTCCGATTGATTGGGCCATCCGGAAAACACAAGATGAGTGCTACCATCAGTCCTGTGTCATGGAAACAGTAAAGCATCTTGAGACTGACCATGTGTGGGGTTTCTTCTCAGCTAAGGGAGTGGGCTCACTCACAATTTTGCCTAAGAACACAGCTGTGAATGATGGTACCAACACATCCACTGAGAGTAGCTTCTCCCAACCATCCAGGAACAGTTAGGTGATGACCAATGCCTTTTCCAGCATGACGGAGCACATTGCCAATAAGGCTAAAGTGATCAATAAGTGGGTAAGGGAACAAAATATCAAATTTTGGGTCCATGGCCAGGAAACCTCCCAGATCTTAATCCCATTGAAAAGTTGTGGTCAATCCTCAAGATGCGGGTGGACAAACAAAAACCCACATTCTGACAAACTCCAAGCATTGATCATGCAAGAATGGGCTGCCATCAGTCAGAATGTGGCCCAGAAGTTAATTGACTGCATGCCAAAGTGGATTGCAGTAGTCTTTGAAAAAGAAGGGTCAACACTGCAAATGTTGAATTTTTGCACAAACTTCATGTAATTGTCAATGAAAGCCTTTGACACTTATTGACTGTTTGTAGTTATACTTCAGTATACCATAGAAACTACTTGTGACATTCTCAAAACCTTTGACCATGACTGTATGCATTTGTTTAATATATATTTTTTATATGCAACAACATAAGAATGACCCACCATCACCTGTTGTCTTAGTTTGGAGAACTACAGTGTCAAGGTCGTGGGTGCCGACACTAAAGCCAACTCACAGCAGCAGGCAGCCTTGGATTTCATCCAGTCCAGGCTGTACGGCCCCGGAGTTCAGAGGATGACGAGTATGTACAAACCTTTAGCCCGCAGACGCTCATACTGTCAGTAAGGTTGCTGCTGCTGTTTTACAGTAACTGGAATTGGTTTGTTTCACTATTGAATTGCATTTTGTCCCCATACACAGATCAGAAACATGCCTCAGAATCATGAAATATCATCTGTGTCAAACATCAATTTCAGATTTTTTGTCATCCCTACAGCTAATCAACTTCTCTCGGTTCAAAACAAGAGGGGTCAAAATAAAAGTGCCGCTGTGCAGTTTGTGAATGAGCGATGGGGTAAGTGCATTTTGCTGACATGGTAAGACATTAAATTAACTTTAAGCTTCAGCAGCAACTGTAGAGAGTAGATGTAAAAATCAACCAGCCACTAGAACTTTTACCAGCAAAAGTACTAATCATAGTAAAATTAAAAGCTAGTACTAATCATAGTAAAAGTAAAAGCTAGTACTAATCATAGTAAAAGTAAAAGCTAGTACTAATCATAGTAAAATTAAAAGCTAGTACTAATCATAGTAAAAGTAAAAGCTAGTACTAATCATAGTAAAATTAAAAGCTAGTACTAATCATAGTAAAAGTAAAATCTAGTACTAATCATAGTAAAAGTAAAAGCTAGTACTAATCATAGTAAAAGTATGCCGTGATGCAAATGTAGTTTAACAAGACCAAATACATATGCTGTATATTGCTCAATTTAAGAAATCCTGTGACTTGAACAGAGCCAAAATACCTTATATGGGATGAAAATATTTAGCTTCCTCTCTAAGGGCCAAATGTTATGCTGGTAACAGAGACTATATGTGAGATTGTGGGAGAATTTCTTCTGCCACTCGCTACTTGAATCAGACCTATTCACTAACTGTTAAAGTTTAAACTCAGACTAACATTTAGAACTTTCATGTTAGTAAAAACAAAATGTCATTTTCCACTTTGGTAGGCTACTATGCGTCCAATGTTGCTGTCACTGTGCTTGGTTAAGATGACCATTCATTAAGAACAATGTCGAACATGCAATGAAAGTATTGATCGTAGATTTGTTTTGGATGCTGTCGTAACTTCCAAATAATCACATAGTATTGTTTTCACAAAATGAGTAATACTCAATCTGTCCAAGCCATAATCTACCTGCAGTTGGTGGGTATTTTTGTATGCACATTTTGTTAGTTTCTTTAATAAATGGTTTTGCACCATGTCTGCCAACGATGACTCACCCATGCCATGTCTTTACAGGCAAAGAAAAGAAAGAAAAAGCAGAGAAGTTCAAGAAGCAGTGGATTCACAGAAAGAAGAGTCCAGTTGAAATCCAGTAAATGGCCCCTTTTCACTCTGCCCTCGTCTCAAAACACCCAAATAGGTTCAAGGGTTATGGCTCACATCTACCATCTGATTTGATTCATTATTGGTTCTGTATTTAAAGGAATCAATAACACTTTCAGACCATAATTAGATTTAAAAAGGGTTAATTACACCTATCCATATCTTTCAGTATCCATGTCAAGTAGCTCACGTTAGGTGTTTAAGTGAATAAGGGCAGAGGAGAGGAGCAAATCCCAAAAAGAGAATGTTCTGGAACTCTTCAGCAGGTACAAAGATAATTTCCGAACTACATAAGTTCAGATTGCAGCACCTAGGTTGATGTTAGTGCAATCCTCTGAAACTTTGTACCATCAGGGTCACTGTAAACAGTCTCTGATCCTGGTTGTGTGACGACTTGAGGGCAAAGATGCAAAAACTACATTTATAATTCCCAAATTAAGACACATAAGCGCCACCTATATTATTAAACAGTGGTGTGTTAACAATCTGTTAAAACGGAAAGTGTTTCTCCCATATACTGTCTTGTATCAAAATGTATGAGTTGACTCTATGCTTAACAGAACATTCCTGTGTAAAACTGTTTCAGCAAAAAACAGATTACAGAATGGTGTTTACTCCTATAGGCACTGGGATAGGACTGGTTTTGCCTGATACATTATTTTACCACGGACTAGTTTGAATTATGATGTTGTGTTTGGATGGCAGTCCAAGGACTGTATATCATTCAGACAAGTACTGTTATTCTGTATTTAATATAAATCATTTTACCCTCACACAATTGCACTTTTTTCAAACCAATACAAATGTTAAATCACTCAGCAGTGGACACCTTTAACACCATGGGTCATTGGTTAAAATACAGCTAAGTTTAATTACCACCACCAAATATTTCTATGGCATGCACAGGCTTACCCAAAAGGACAGCAAACTAACAGGAGTCTGGGTCAAACCAAGATACAGTACAGCTGGTTCAGAGTTCAGTCGTCAGTGGAAATGTCAGCTAGCGCCACACAATTTGTCAGCATTTACTTTAAGCCCTCGCATGTATTGGATAGCTACGATTCCAGTGTGCCAGAGTATGTGTTGATCGCCCTTCTTACTGAGCTCTGAATGGCAACACTGATTCGTACTGATGCTTAACTCGGTTCCCGGTTCGCTGCAAGCACAAAAACAGGCTAAAACAAAGCTGCAATGTCGCCTTCCTAGGTATTTGGTTCTTTATTGTAAATGTGGTAACCACAGTGCATTTGACAATACTGTTATTTTGTAATTTTTGCTGTCAAGAGCACTAAAGGCCAGAAGGGGGATCCCGTAACCAGGAACAAGCACTAGACCAGGGTTCAATCAAAGTCGTGTTGGTTGTAGGTAAAGCTTGTTGCACTGGCGAGAGTTTGCATATTCAAGACAGTGTCCCGGTCCCTAAGACCAGATTCACAAATGCTGTGGATGTTGGCCGCAGTGTAGTTGCGTGTTAAAGTCCAGCATAATGCGCTCATCTAAGAAGTGCTGTCCTTTGATTAAAACCTGTCTGTTTCTGTTGGGGTGGATGTGGTTCACAAATGTTCTAAAATCAACAGCAGCCTAAGGGCTTAACATATCTGAAAAGGTGCACGTTTGAGCTTTTTTGCAGAGTGTAGGATCGTTAAATAGGTAAATTGCACACTGTTTCGTGTAAATCTGTGCCCACTCAGACCACACACCACTATATCCCTAAGACATTGCTGTCACTGTGTATGGCTAGCTAAAAGCTTTGAAACAAATATGGGGGGCTTCAAGGTTGACTGTACACCAAGACAATTTAATTTTCTTGACCTAGTTAACCATATTGCCATCACAAGTTACAGTGTAATCCCTGGACAAACCCTCGAAGGCTAACATTCATTGAGATAGCACCTGAGCTATCTTGCTACCGGTTCAAAACAAGCCTTATCAGCTAACCAAGTTTGAGGGTATCCAAATCTGAAAAGTCCTTTGCAGTACAGACACATTCGATTAGAACTTAAGTCAAAATCAAGGAGAAAGGGGTTATTTGGCTCCTGAGTTGTTTGTGGATAAAGGATATGCGATAACATTAATACAGTAGGAAATAAAAACATTGCATCAAGCCTGCTGTGCATTTAGGGTAAAAATGTGTACAAGTTGGATTCTGGGGTAGCTATTGAAAGCGTTAAACTCTCAACCACAGTGTAATAAAGTTGAGTTGAGTCTACAAACTCCACAACAGATTCATACATGTCAATGTGAAGCTTTGAGGGTAGATTTCTTTTTTATTATAATAGTTTCCTTCTTTTGGTAGCTAAATATCTTACTCTACTGATATTCTTTCCTTTCATAGAAATGTTAACATGTACACAAGCTGACACTAGTAAGGATTCATGGGTTTGGGTCCTTTATTATTTGCTGGAATTCACTCTTGCCGAACGCTCAACAAATATACTGTGTATGCAAGATTAATAATAATAATTAGAATAATAATTAGAATAATAATTTCCACCATGCCGTGTAAACCAGGGAATGGAAACTAACAGCCTAGCCTCCCTCCCCAACCCCCTCCCCCACCTACCGCCCTTCGCCTCATCAAAATAAACTATTTGTTAAAAGAAAAATTCAGGACTGTGGATTCCCTTACTGGCTTTTTTAAAAAAGTCTCAAGTCTACATGCGTCACCAGTTACTGATGCCCAAGGGGTTGTCATCTATCGCGCCACAGGAGTTGTTTTGTCATGGTAGAATATGGTAGCATATTCCTCAAACCCGAGGGGGGAATGCTCTAGAACGGGGTCAGTACACAAATTCTGGGGTTACGTCAGTTGGCCTGGCTTGGTTCCTGGGATACCTATAGTTTGTCAGGGGTTAGGAACAGTAGACAGACTGACACGGGTTGTCCACCTTGGTGTTGTGCGGTCGCTGGGCATCCATTTGTTGTTCAAACCCAGGCCAGTGCCTGTTTGCCTAAGTTAGGTTTTGGATATGAAAACCCTGTAGGGTTCACCAGTCACACACATCAGGGTGGAAATCTGAGTTGGCGAGTCTTTTCCCCACCTCTCCCTGTCAAACTAAATAAAGTGGGCAGGCTTGCGTCACTATTTCTGCGACACTTGGGCAACATCCTGACTCTCCACTCTTTCCTAAAATGTGCACTCATTCACTCACAACAAACTGGACTGCTGTTAAAACTTGGAAGACACCCTCCAGCCAATCAGAATATTTCAATTGCGTGTGGAGGAGTGAACGAGTGCCGATGAATTTTTGAGAGAAGGGTGGAATGTTCCGGACACAGCCCAGGCTAGCCCAGGGAGCGGACGATCTGGATTGAGTTTGTCGGGGGGGGGTACGTGTGTCTGCGTGGGGCTAGTGCAGATAATCGTCCACAGCAGCGAAGGCGCAGGACCCACTTCCAGAACGTGCCATGATGGACAGGCACTGGGCAGCTTGCCCCACAGCCTGGGCCAGTGGAGGCTGTTTGGGCAGGTCATGAGTCTCTGGGGAGGGGCAGAAGGTGATTACAGTTATTACTTAATGCTGTTATTACAGTTATTACTTAACCTCATGCCTGATGGTTCCCAAACCTCTCCTCAGGGACCCCCAGTCTGGCCATGTTTTTATTTTCACCCTGAAATGACACACCTAATTCAATTAGTCAAAGGTGTAATGTGTAGTTGACCATTTGAACCAGTTGTGTCATCTCAGGGTGAAAATAAAAACACTGCCTGTCTGGGGGTCCCCGAGGAGAGGTTTGGGAACCACTGGTATAACATATATTTTTGTAATGTTCAGAAAGAAAGAAAAATAATTTCCTTGATCGATTTCGAAATTGTCTTTCATTCAGATTATAAAAAATTATGACAGAAAAGTAGGAAGAAGAGGCAGACTGGCATGTAGAGGGAGGCAGAGACTGAAACACCCATCACCAGAGGCAACTGTTGTCGAGATTTGGGCACTTAGGCACAGATTCAAAAATATTTTTATTAGTCTAAAGCAGGGGTTCCCAAATCTTGCCATGTTTTTGTTTTTGACCCTGAAATGACACACCTGATTAATTCCTATATCAAAGGCGTAATGTGTAGTTGACTAATTGAGTCAGGTGTGCTTGTTTAAAGTTAAAACAACAACATGGCATGTCTGGGGAGGCCAGAGGAGGGTTTGGGAACCCCTGTTCTAAAGCAATACAACAGACTGCCAATGCACCAATCAAGACAGTACAGCATTAGGTGAACTGATAGCCTAGTGCCCTCGAAGCCAGATCCACTCCACCTTTTTATTGTAACCCTCTAATCTGGACTTCTTTAGACCTGTGACACCAAGTCCAATTAATGTAGAGGTAGAACAGAAAACCAGCAGGCTCCGGACCCCTAGGGTTAGAGTTGAAGACCCCTGGCCTAGTGGACTTAAACACATTTCATGCTTCACTCCCATCTATATGTAGCATGGCAACACTCAGCCATAGGATACATTTTAGTTATCCAAAACAACTTACAGGGACATCCCCCTGGAGCAACTTAGGGTTAGGTGCCTTGCTCAAGGAAACACCACTTGGCACAGTCTGGAATCAAACCAGCAACAAGTCTTCACTCCCTAATCCAGGGATACTCAACTCTTACCCTACGTGGGCGGAGCCTGCTGGTTCTGTTCTACCTCATCATTGATTGCACTCACCTAGTGTCCCAGGTCTAAATAAATGCTGGATTAGAGTTGTAATGGAAAAAATTAAGTGGATCTAGATTCAAGGGCCAGATTTGAGTACGAGGGCCCTAACCACTGAGCCGCCTGACTCCCCCTAACCAGCAGTAAAATGTACCTACCTAATATTGCACTGTTGAGTGTGGAACACACAGGTTCCCTCTGGATAGAGTCCAGCTGGTAGCCCACTGGGCTAGTCCACGGGTCAGAGTAGGCCAGCAGGCTGAATGCATCCTACAGAGGGTCAGATGTAGACAGATTAAGCTCCACGTCTCCAAGGACTGACGGGTAGAAGGGCTAAGTATCTCATGTAGCTAGGAGGACCTTCAGCATCTTCTTGTTGGCAGAGTTCTTCCCACACTCGCGGCGTAGGTGCTCACTCATCGTCTGCAGCTCCCGGCCAAAGCGGATCATCCTCTCGATTGCCGCCTGGCCTCCCCCGCACAGCTGCCTCTTGGACTGGGCCGACTCCACCTCTGCTGGGAGGGAGCCAATCAAAACGGACTTAACCAGTGGCTGCTACACATAGCAAATTCCGGCTGTGACAAATTACCATTCGCATTGTTGTTTGCAACGAAAAGGTCTAACTTTCTGTCACTCACCCATGTCCGCATCACAGTCCTCAGTCAGAGCTCCATGTTTAGAGGTGCCGTTGACGAAGCCATTGGATGAGGACTCGGCCACTCCGTTGGGAAAGTGGTCAATCTCCATGTCCATATCAGTACTGGGGAAACACAAGTACCATATGTAGCAGTTTCAAGCTTTTCTCACTCAGAAACACTTCCAGCCGATAGAGACAAACCGTTTTATTCTCACAAACCATATGCCAATTCTGGAACGGTAAGAGGCTCTACTGTCGGGGCTACATTTGCCTAATCGTGAAGACTGTGCTATCCTGGAGAAAAGATGATCTTTCCTATATTTAGGCTATTGTACATAACATAAATAATGTATTATTTTACTGTCAAACACTATGTGGCAAACCATTTCTTCCTCACAAAATAGATAATGTCTCCTACAGAACTGGTGCTTTGCTTTCAGGGAGTGCCCCACCCTACGTGGTGGTTATTAAGTGCTTATAACAAATCCTATGTCCAGGATGAGAAAGGGAGCCATTTTGGAAGTGGAAGAGAACTTCGTTACCAAACCTGCTCACAAACAGACTGAACAGTTCAGTCGACATGTTCAGGACATTATTATGTTCAGTACCTGGTGTTGGGTGGCTGCAGGCTGTGGCTACCATTGAGGGCACTGAGCTCAGCCGTAGCTGGAAGGGGGGCTGACCCTGGTGGGCAGGGCTTGTGACTGTGGGGGGAGGGGTGTGTCTTACTGGAGGTCACCCCGTTACAGCAGCCGCTGTCATACCCTAGGGAGCCACCAGGACAAAGTCAGGAAATTATTAAAAGAATGACTGGCTACATTAAGCACACTTCTTACATTACACACAAGGAGAATGGCTAGCTAAATCAACTGCACCCATAGAAATAGAATGGATAGAAAGGCCATTGGAACTGATTGGCGTGGTCATTCGACCACAAAATGGCGATTGTTGTTAGTTGTCACGGTGACAACACGCGACTCGGTTTAATGCGAAGTATACCTTGCATGCAATGGAATGGTACAGGTAAAAATGGCTGCCGCTCTGACCATTCTGCTACGTTGGTTTGAATCCATTCCATTTCTATGAGTGCACCTCTTCCATTTAAATTAATTGTTGAAAGTCTGGGTCATGTTGGTGTACCTGTGAAGTACCGGTACATCTGTGAGGTATGAGTGTGTGGTGAACCTGTGAAGTAGATCTGTGAGGTAAGAGTGTGGTGTGCCTGTGAAATACAGTTACTATACCATTTAGTACTACAGCCTACTATCCGGTGTGATATCATTACAACTTCCCCATAAATTGATGGCTGATAATCTTGTTAGAATTAGACATAATAGCTTTACATTCTGCTAAAGTTAAAGGCTAGCTAGCAGGATGATTTTTCACCAATGCTCTGAATCCGTTAAATCTGTTGTAATAGTATATTCATGTAACACATCTATTACATTAATCGCTAATAATTAGATTTATTGTGATGACAAACAGAGCATCATCAACAAACAATAGGGTAAAAAGGGGCTAGCCCTCAGGGCTAACTCACCCCCTATATTTCACATGCCAACAACATGTCACCAAATTTATCCCCAACACTTTCCCTTGCTGGCACTGACCATGCACAACTAACATTGTCCTTTGTCTATTCACAACTTTTGCAAATATTCCCACAAAATGATTGAGGTAAAAAAAAATTTTTTAGATTTTTAAAAAACTCTAGATATATTTCAATGAAGATAGACCTGAATGAAAGTAACTCCACAATGCCTGGCTCTTCAGTCGGTAAAGGTAATTGTTCAGAAGTAATATGGCTCACACACTGCACATGTGCTGATGCAAAACGGAACGAGATCGAAGAGATTAACTGCTCAATAATAGTGGGTCATTATTTTCATTGCTTTAAGGTACTGAGAGATGAGCGATGTAATAATGACCACAATAAATATATGTTACATTAATCTACACTGCAAGGACAAAGAAAAATATCCTAAACACCACCCATAAACAAAAGAGGCTGATAAGCTAACTGATGAACAACGTAGCTGCAGTGAGCTAAGCCTAATGAGCTGCCGCAATCACCTGCTATTAATAGGCCAGTTGCTAAATAAAAATGTTGCCCAGAGAAAAAAACTTGGCTTGTATTGACAAAATCCAACGGAACAAAGTTATATTACTGTCGCAATTTTAAAAAGTACGAGTGTGTGGCGTACCTGTGAGGTACGAGTGTGTGGCGTACCTGTGAGGTACGAGTGTGTGGCGTACCTGTGAGGTACGAGTGTGTGGCGTACCTGTGAGGTACGAGTGTGTGGCGTACCTGTGAGGTAGGCCTGAGAGCCGCTAGCTTTGTGGCTAGGACTGCAGAAGGTCCGAGGTGAGCCCGGGTAAATGTCCTGGGACTTGGGGCTGCGCCCCCCCAGGCAGCGAACCTCACTGTCCGTCCCATTCACCATCTCAATGAACTGTCTCACCCTGTGTAATTGCGGGGTTTAATATCATTAGGCCAAGAAATTGTACAGAAATACAAACACCCAAGCTTTACACTCTGAACAAACTGACTTGAGCATGAACAGCAGGTCTGGATTCCTCTCCAACAGGCTCGGGTACAGCTGCTGAGTCGTCTCAATGGCCTCTCCCATTCTGCCTGACAACACCAGCTTCTGGATCTCTGCAGGCACAACCAATGTACACCTGTGTAACACACTGCTGGGAGAGCTCTTATTCAGGGCCAAGGCACTTCATATGCAGTGTCCATTTGACAGAGATATGCTGGCCTGGCCAACATTTCCCAAAAGTGGCTGACTATGGCTTCCCCGCCTTTCCTCTGCCCTCCAGCGCGATGCAGGGAAAATGGGCACAGCGCTACCCAGTATTTGGGATAGATAAATCGGATTATCTACCTTGACACATCGCTTTCCAGCGACTGCTTTTGTGCGGATCGGGTGCCTGTGAATTAAATTTGCAATTTGATAACCTCTGGAATGCAATTTTAATAAACACAGGGGTTTCTTTTTTCATTATATTCTGGAAAAACAAACTTGCCTCCCGTTTCTGCAAATATTACCAGATGAATTACTACAGATGGCTCAAATAAATAAATACACATTTGATGATGGTTAGAAAAGTAACAAAGGTGTTGTGATAGTACAATGGGATCATGGGTCTAAAACCATCTTTGTAATATGGTGTCGTCTTTGAACATGCCAAAAAAAAACACTGTGTCCGTTTAATGAGAATTGTAGCATAAAATAGTAACATAGCAGTTGAGCAAGGTAATGCTGTGACACAAAACTCCATGCGACACACATCACATACTTTGTCGGTTCTTGATTGAGGCCAGTTCCTCGTGCACAGCTTGGTCTGTGGACTTGGCGAAGGCTTCAGCTGTGGCACAGTAACTGTGGTGGACCAGGTACGATGCCACCATTCTGCGGAGACAGCAGGGAAACTCAAATCAGCTACGGTACAGAATGAAAACAATACATGCTGCCTTCAAATGCTGTGGGGGAGTCGGAAAATATGAGATTAATCACTACAAAAATACACCAATTCAGAATTGCATGAATGATGTAGCTGGTTTGACAAGACTGTCTACACAACAAATGACAGAGGGTATCAGATGTAATCATGTCCTTGGGCAAGGCACTTTACCCAAAGTTGCTCCAGGGAGGTGTCCCTGAATAAACTAAGTCACTCAGGGTAACAGAGTCTGCTAAATGACAAAAATGTGTCAAAACAGCTTCCTAATCAGAAAGTGTCCATATTGACTGGATCAACAGTCACAGAAGCACAAGCATTCAGGGTTTTGAGGGTGAACAGGCGCTACCTGTGTTAATGAAGCAGAGGTCCCAGGTTTGATGCAAGACGAGGTAAATCACAAGGAAGTGATTCTCACTTCACACAACATTGCATTGTCGTAATATTAGGAGAGTTTGGAATTGGTTAATGAACTGATTAGACTTCAATAATGAACAGATGCCCTAACATCAGGTAGAATGGAGGACTATTGAATGGCAGCTGCAATAAGTCAAGACAAAGAACAATGGGAAATGTAGTTTTTTGTATCCATAGGTGTAAAAAGCCCTTACTTCTGGATCATAGACTGCCACTCCCCTTCTCTGTCTCCTATAGGGAATCTGTCGATCTGGGCCTGGATCTTGGTCCTCCATTCACGCATGTAGTCATCAATGTCAAACACAAAAGGGTGCTGGCCAAAGTTAGCATCCACCACCTCGCCAGGCGTCTGCAGCCCCACCGTGGGGTACAGGTTAGGCTGAGGACAGAAAATGGATGATGTAACAATAAAGCTTACTGTTAACATACATTTCTGGCTTGAATGTTGATGTTTTGAAACAATATTAATCTATTCCTTTTTGTTTTTACGGCTCATCACATCTCAGTTCTCTCAAACACAATTCCATTTCACAAGCAGGAGAAATGAAGAAGCAATGTTACAGAGCCCGTATTCAACAAACTTTGCGTTGTACGTTTTGCTACGGTTAGTTGCCCATTTAAGTCCTTAAGGGAAATGTGCATTTCCTATTACCACACAATCATTGGGATGCTGTAAGGACTGCACTGTTTCAGTTGAAATGCGGAACAACTCCTAAAGCCTCAACGAGCATCTAAACACTAAATAGGAAAACATGCAGTTTTGTACAAAAGGGTAGCAAGGTAACTAGCCTTTCACCAAGACAAACATGAATGCTGGCTTACAACCAATAGGCCTACTGTTTTTCTGCTAAATGGATTATAGTGTTTAATGTATCAGCAAAATAAGTGGCCATTTTGCTGATGGGACTGTGGGATTCATTGCTAAAATGTAACTAATTGATTTTTACATCTAAATATGTATGATTGTACATCTTTATGTATGGAAAAAATCAAGAGTTAGGAAATTACCAGCAATATCAGGTTGTCTAAGCAACAAATCATTTTTATAAAAATGCAATCTTTACATTAATGCTAGTCTGGAATATGTTAAGATATGTAATGTTTCAATACTTGATATTGAATCCACAGATTCATAACAAATAAATTACAATTTGTAGGTAGGTAATACAGCTTGTCAGGATTTACTCTTGTTTTGTTCACGAACTATATATTGTAAACAAAAAAATAACTGTCAAATACGGTTAAAACCAACTCTCGAATGCAAGGTCGTAAGAGATATTGGGTGAGGGGGCACTAAATATATTTTTAGCAAATATATTTAATAATTGAGGGACCACATTACCTGCCTCTAATATTGAAGAGACATGTCCCCCCCCTTGCTCCTACGCCCTTGCTAGGACATAATGGCACGCAACTCCATGTCTACAAGTAACATTTCACTTATCATGTTCAAAATCCAGGCTTCTGTAAATCAGAGGATTTTAAAACAACAGGTTTATACTCACTGGTAGATCTGTAAAGGCTATTCCTAAAGGATGGAAGAAAAGAAAACATCAACATATAGCTTACTATTTTACCAATTGTTCTCATTTGTTATGTTCTGACATTTAAAACTTAAAATATTAATTCCACCTAGTGGTTCTGCTGCAGCAGGTGTTGTTCCAAGTGAATAGAGTTGCCTTTTGTCTATAGACCAGCGTGTATCAGTTCTTCATCAAACATTTGAGGGCAGAATGATTTTGAATGGTTCACTCCATCACCCAATCAAAATGGAGGAGGCAGGAGTTCAGAAACATTTCAATTGTAGTTGTTGACTGCCCGCTTCAATTCAGACCAAGAGTTAACCTAACGCAAAAATACCCTGCTCAAAAAAAACGTCTCCAGACTTTTACACATCTGTCTCATGTGCTGAGTGTGAACCTGCTCTCCTCTGTGAAGAGAGCGGTGTGCCAATGGTGGCCCTGCCAATCTGGTGTTCTCTGGCGAATGCTAATCAAGCAGCACGGTGCTGGGCTGTGAGCACAGGTCACACTAGAGGACGTTGGACCCTCATGCCACCCGCATGGAATCTGCTGGAGGTCATTTTGTAGGGCTCTGGCAGTGCTCCTCCTGTTCCCTCACACAAAGAAGCAGACACCAGTCCTGCTGCTGGGTTGATGCCCTTCTACGGCCCTGTTCAGGTCTCCTTGTGTAACAGCCTGTCTCCTCTGTTGTCTTACTCTTGCCTCTCCAGTGCACGGTCTGTCAATTTAATTGACTTGTTGTTATTCTGTGATGATTGCGTGTTCCCTTAAATATACAGTAACACAATTTCCATAATTGCAAAACTATTTTAAACCCCCCAATTTCATTCCAGATGTGTACTATATTGCCTATATTACAAGTAAAATCATATTTTTACCGTAGTTAGCTTGAAACCCGACCGTGTTTCTTGCCCATTATAAGCATTCGCTTACTGAGTGTCAGGCAGGGAATTCCCAGCAAATGTGTAATGTATGGTTTGCTAATGTAGGGGAAGCCCCATTGACAGAGCTGTCAATCAAACCTGAGCTATAGGGTGACGTCTAATGAGTTTGTAGAGCGAGCACAACCTCTAAACAGAGAAGAACAAGAGCGGGGACCCTGTTTTTAGCTCTAGGGCACCTAAATTAGGGCTGGGAGGTATACCGGAAAAAACTATATACCGGTATTCATGTATGTAGCGGTATGCTATATTCGTTACCGGTATTTTTTTCATGTCATTCCGCCAGCTGCAACAACTGAGAATAATTTTATTTTGGAATAAACTGCGCCCCTAAAATCTTAATGCCCACTGCGGGACACACACAAACACACGTGAGAAACAAACACCTGGAAGTTAGATAAACGGTGAAAAAAACTATGGAGGGTGCAGGTAGAATTATCCGCGCAGCAGCAAGCGAAAAATGTGTTGTTAAAAAGGGTGCAACGTCGATAGTGTGGACATGGTTTAAGATCCCGTTTACACGTACACGGACGGTTATTTTGAAAAACTGAGATATTTCCCTTCGTTTGTGCCCTTCGTTTACACGCAAACAGAGAATTCGCCCTTGAAAACGATTCTAAAAACTCCGGCTAAAGTGGAGATTTTTGAAAACTCCGTTGGCATGTAAACGAAGGAAAACGGAGGTTTAGGCAGCCGACGTCACAGTATGCGCCAGAACATGCACCTGCGCCAAAAGTGCGACCTATGTTTACATTTTCATCTGGCTACTTTTGGGAATCTGATTGGCTAACGTGGGCTTCAGCCTTTCGTTATACTGCCACCT
>JACXGM010011516.1:5411-25038 GCA_016801145.1 Umbra pygmaea | reverse complement strand
CTCATAGGTGTTGAGCCTCGTGTTAAATAACCTTTATCGAGTGGAATAAACTTATCTTTACTATGAATATGGGGTGCATTATATGCCGAATGACAATAACCTATAGCCCTAGAATGTCATTGTGAGGTTATTATAATGCGTTTTCATTTTGGGAAGATAGTGAAGGCCTAGGTGTAAAATGCACGGCCCGCCACTGATGGTGAAGAACCAGTCAGTCAAACTGGAGTGCCGACAGCAGAGCCTCACATACTTCCTGACTACTCGCGTCAATGTACAATACATCAACCCTCTGTCTTCCCATCTTATTCCCTCCATTCTTCTACTCCACGCCCACTCACTACATTCATGTCTCTCTCTTCACACCCACCCATTCCCTCTGTAACTCTTTTCTTTCTGTCTTCCACACTAACTACCTCAATACTGTTGTCTTCCACACTAACTACCTCAATACTGTTGTCTTCCACACTAACTACCTCAATACTGTTGTCTTCCACACTAACTACCTCAATACTGTTGTCTTCTTCAATAACATCCTCAAAGCCCTTGTTTTCCTCACTAACATCCTCAATCCCATTACCCTGCTCAATAACATCCTAATCCCATTGTTTTCCTCACTAACATTCTCAATCCCTTGTTTTCCTCACTAACATCCTCAATCTGCTTATTTTCCTCACTAATATCCTCAATCCCTTGTTTTCCTCAATTACATCCTCAAACCCGTTATCCTCCTCAATAACATCCTAATCCCCTTGTCTTCCTCACTAACATCCTCAATCTGTTTATTTTCCTCACTAACATCCTCAATCCCGTTATCCTCCTCAATAACATCCTAATCCCATTGTCTTCCTAACTAACATCCTCAAGCCCTTGTTTTCCTCACTGACATCCTCAATCCTGTTATCCTCCTCAATAACATCCTAATCCCCTTGTCTTCCTCACTAACATCCTCAATCTTCTTATTTTCCTCACTAACATCCTCATTCTCTCCATCTTCCACACCACTCAGTCTCCTCTCTTGTACATTCCCTCTTCATTGTAATTAATTTGACTCTCATACACATTATGGGAATGGTGAGAGTCACACTTAAAGCACTTTTTGTGTGCAGGGTTTTGTTCAAAGTTTCCACCCACAGACAGCAGTGCTAGTATCATAAATGGCTCCAAAAAGTGCAGGTTTTGAACCATGGCTTTTTTGGGTCCTCCTCATACACTGCAATACTTTTCAGAAGCCAGGTCCTTCATAGAGAATGAGGTGTTATTTGGAGCATAGCCAATGAAACCAGGGTGTTAATTGAAATCACCTACCACCAGCTCCCCAGGCATCGATAATCAATCTTTACCTCACTCGCCCATCACATTCACTTCTGTCTGTGTAAACTGGATTACTGTTACCACATCTCTTAGGGTTTGTCAAGTCTTTCCCCATCTTGGGGAAATTAATTCTGTAGAAGCTTTTGGGACATGAAAGCTTGGGCACGTACTCTATTATACCTTCACATAGTAACTGAACTTGATGAAGAAGGATCATTTTAAATCTCTTCCAGTATGTTTGGTTGCAGAAAATAATACATTCTGAAGAGACATTCTACATCAATGGTACACTTACGTAAAGGCTTCACAGGCTCTTATGTCGGAATTATATTAAGGATTTGTGATGTCGCTTTGAATCTCCCCCCTCGATACCGTTGACAATTCATGTTACCTTCTTTCCACTCAAAAGAGGAGTCAGCTAATGTATACCTAATCCATTTGACAACACTTGAATTTCATTTACAACTATGAAAAGCCTACAGGGCTATGATGAGATGAAACTGTAGATCTGTGAGATTTGATAGTATCCCGAACAAGATCGATAACCAGGATACCATCTTTCAGTTGTTGTTCTATGTTAACTGCCCTATAGGGTGTATGTAGGGTGTTCATTTATGGATGGCCATTAAACAGAGATTTTATTGACAACTCAGAGGAGCCATTTGGCTGTAATTTGGCTGTAATTTGGCTGTAATTTGGCTGTAATTTGGCTGTAATTTGGCTGTAATTTGGCTGGAGTGTAAAGTAGTTGAAGCAGTACCCTTCATCACCCTTCTATTTTTCGACACAACCGTACAAAAGTCTGTTGAAACTGCTTCTTCCCAGAAAGCTTTCAAATGGTAATCTGTTAAATTATTTCTTGGGCCGAGCATTTGGTGTTTGGTGCAAAAGCGGAGAAATGAGCATTGCCTGCTGTCCATAGAGGAACTCAGTGAGTGGTGAGTGGGAGGACAGACAGTTTAACGTCCCTCACAGACTCCGGCCTGAAATTGGGGCATCAACACCACAGTAGCCAGCTGGCTCAGGATTACATGACTAGCAACACCCACAACGCACACTCATCAGTAGATCTAAGGCCGATACCATGAAACAGGATTTAGGGTTATTGAGCTAACTTCAGGTTCAACACTGCATTTTCAGTGTCATGACAGTGGTTCACTTGTAACTGGGTTATATATCGCCATGGTAACTTATGCTGCACACCTAACGCTCCGGAGCAGGTTATCGTCGAGATAACAGATCAACGTGAATGAAAGCATCGCCAATTGACCAATCAATTCTTGATTGAAAATGGCACAATGATTCTTTGAAGATCCCGTGGAGCTTGGTGCGCGGATAGTGAGAAGTTCTCTTAGAAAAGCAAGAATATTTAGAGACCGACAATGGACGTGATGGCTAGAACTCCACAGAGACCATGTCTAGATACACTCCACAGGTTACCTTCGATACAACAAGATCTACCAGGCAGACATATTCAGACAGTTAACAGCATGATAGCTGCAAAAGAAGACATTTCACAATTACCAGACAATAATTTGAAACATAGTCACTAATATGCAGACAGCTTACCTGCATAAATGACTCAGACCATTCTCCCTTGATGCACCGGTTTCCACTTTCCTCAGCCTTCCTATCTTCCACTTGTATTCCACCCACTGTCTCACCCCATATTCATGACTGGCTTTCTCCTTTACCTTTGTGTGTGTACGTGTAAGTGGCATTATGTTGTACATATTTACTAATTTATGTGAGTATTTAATTTTATGCTGCCAGTGTTGTTTGTACATTTATCCCGTTATGCTTGTCAAATGTTTTCCTTTGTAATTCTTCAGTTTGCCAGTTCCCACAAGACGGATGCCATTGCTTAGCCTATTGTTTAACCTCCATTACTTTATTTGGTACGATGCTTATTAATGTCAAAAACAGCATGCTTAAAAAGCAAAAGCATGCGTAAAAACAAAAACAATCTGGCAAAAGGACGTTTGGGTCTGACGCCTCTACAAACACCCGTAATATCAGCTTTACACGAACTAGACTCTTACAAAAGTATTTAGAACTGCATATGAAAACTGTGCCCTCTGTCACTGCTTAGTTTGCATATATAGTATGTAGTGGTAGCCTTAGCCCCACTCTGATCGGATATTTCAAGCACACTCGCATCAATTCAAGAGTGTACGTGCTCCTGAAACCCTCCAATGAAAATGATTCAGAGATGCAAACCATGAACAACTTCAATGCAGAATTTACATTTTCCATTTCCATTTTAGTCATTTAGCTGACGCTCTGGATCGACTTACAGTCAATATAGGGACATTCCTCCAGAGCAACTTAGGGTAAAGTGCCTTGCCCAAGGACACAACAACATTTGGCACAGTCGGGGATCAAACCGGTTCCCAGTGTTTAGACACATTTTCGAATCAGGACATATTAGACCAGTGTATCACAATTTTAGTCCAGTAATGCAGAAGTAAATAGTTAACGACGTGCAGATCATTTATCTAAAACTCAGGCAGTAAAAGCCATAGAGAGGATCTGACTATCCCTTTTCCTTGTGATATAACAGTAAAGCTTTCGTCTACAGAGCAGTTTCACTAGGCAGATTGGAAGTTTCTGACAAATATTGTGTGAACCAGCCGCGATCGATGGATCTTAATTGGGGAGGATGGGCTCGTATTACGCTCGGGACCAGAGTGAATGGAATGGTGCGCAACGCACAAAACCCAGTATTTTTTTGTTTTGCACACTGGGTTTTATTGCATTGCACCCCATTCCATTCACTCCGGTCCCGATCATAATACGAGCCCGTCCTCCCCAATTAAGATCCACCGACTACGGCTGGTGTGAACCAATAGATACACACGATGAGCCAGAGTTTACTTAACCAAACCATGTGGTTAATAAGGTGGCCAATTGCAAGTTGTTGTTCTTAATGACTCTCCTCTGAAGTGAGGCAACATGGGGGCCTCAAAACAACTCTCAAATGACCTGAAAACAAAGAATGTTTAACATTATGGTTTAGGGGATGGCTAGAAAAAAAGCTATCGAAGAGATTTAAGCTGTCAGTGTCCACTGTGAGGAACATAGTGAGGAAATGGAAGACCACAGGGACAGTTCTTGTTAAGGCCAGAAGTGGCAGGCCAAATAAATATTGGATGCAAAGGCAATGGATGGTGAGAACGGTCAAAAACAGGCCACAAACCACCTCCAAAGACTTACAACATCATGTTGCTGCAGATGGTGTCACTGTGCATTGTTTAACAATTCAGCGCACTTTACACATGAGAAGCTGTACGGGAGTGTGATGTGGAAGAAGCCTTTTCTGCACACGCACATTTGGACAAGCCAGCTTCATTTTGAAAGAAGGTGCTGTGGACTGATGAAACGCAGATGGAGTTATTTGGTTATAACAAGGGGCATTATACATGGTGGCAAAAGAACACAACGTTCCAAGACAAACACTTGCTACCCACAGTACAATATGTTGGAGGTTCCATCATGCTGTGGGGCTGTGCTGACAGTGCCCGTACTGGGAATCTTGTTAAAGTTGAGGGTCGCATGGATTCCACTCAATATCAGCAGATACTTGAGACTAATGTAGAGGAATCAGTCACAAGGTTGAAGTTACGACAGGGTTGAATATTTCAGTAAGACAATGAACCAAAACACTACTCAAAATCTACTCTGGCTTTTATGTAGAGGAACAAGTACAATGTTCTGGAATGGCCATCCCTGTCCCCAGACCTGAATATCATTGAAAATCTGTGGGGTGATTTGAAGCGGGCTGTCCATGCTTAGCAACCATCAAGCCTAACTGAACTGGAGATGTTTTGCAAGGAGGAATGTTCCAAAATACCTTCATTCAAAATCCAGACCCTAATTTCAGGCTTTAGGAAGCGGCTGTTATTTTTGCTGAAGGAGGCTCAACTAAATATTGATGTGATATTTCTGTTGGGGTGCCCAAATTTATGCACCCAATTATTTATAAATGAAAATCATGGAAATTGTGAGGGGTGCCTAAGCTTTCACATACCAAAGTATGTCTAAACCATAGAAATGGAATGGATAGAAAGGACATATGAATTCAAATTAATGTAGCAGAATGGTCAGAGCGGCAGCCATTTTTATGTGTACCATTCCATTGCAAAGATCTAGCGGCCTAATTCCGCATTAAACCGATTTGCGTGTTGTCACCGTGACAAATAACAACAATGGCCATTTTGTTGTGTACTAATCAACTGACCACGCCAAGCAGTTCAATGTCCTTTCTATCCATTCTATTTCTATGGTCTAAACGATCAATATCAAGACAAGTTCAGAATGAAAGATATATAGTTTGACCAGCTACAAACATGTCTTCTGGTTGAAAACAATCAAGCAGCAGGGTTTAGAATCAGATGACTTTAGATATCTGGGTAATGGATATCTGGGTAATGGATATCTGGGTAATGGATATCTTGGCAGATTTTAATGAAACCTTGCAAGTTCAGGCAATTTTGCAAGGCTAGTATTGTACTATTCGGTTAAGAGTGAGTGTTTTGTATTGCCATTATGTGTGCTAAACAAATGATACAGTACATGAGAATCTGATATATGTAGAGGCACATTTGGGTTTGCATCTGAGTAACGTGGTGCACAAATCTGTATGCTGATATCTCTATGGCTGTGTTTAGAAATGTAGCCCTATTCTGACGTTTTATAGTTGTTGTTGACTTCTTACCAATGATCTTTTTACATCAGTTATTGTTCAGAGTTCACATAATTGTTAATCAGAGGTGGTGTGATTGGTCGAAAGACAAATTAGTGAGAGATGAACAAATAAACAATTGAATTGGCCTCCTAACTCAATGTAGCTCTATGTACATCTGTAATTAAGAACTCAATGACACATTGACTATCTAGTCTACACTTATGTTTGATCCCCTGCTCTCCGAGATTGAGGGCAAATTAAAATTGCTATTCTATCAAATCACACAGTGCTGTTTGTATTACCCTTTAAGTAACTGTTGCATCAATAATTTATTCAATAATTAAAATAGTACCCCTTCTCCTTATGATTTTACAACTTCATTTGGTTTGATTATATATCACTTCGTATAAGGCCTTAGGCTGTTTTTACATGTGTTATATGAATTTACATGCAGCAATTTCCTATTAAATAAGGAGTCACACAGGAAAAGATCAGTGTGTGAAAGCAATTCAACTGGAATAACATCTATATCGAGAGACATTAAACAGAGGTAAAAGGATTATGTTATTTTCCAACAGAAATGCAAGGAAATCTTTATAACTGTTTAGAAAAAAACAAAGAGACAGCATAATGCCTGGGGTATACTTAACGCACCCGACCGGGGATTTCGAGCGCGCGAGCCAAGGGTGCGCACCGCTCTTTTTTTTCAGTGGTGCGCGACAAAGCGGAAACGGGAAGCATGGACGTGTTCGAGGGCACAGTAAACAATCCATAATAACAGAGTTAATCGTTCATAATAAAACTGTAAATGGTTCATAACAACACAGTTAAGATAATCTTAGCCACTGTTGACATTAACGTCAATGCTGCTGCCAGTTCTGCCATCGTTTACCTTTTTCTTTTTCTTCTAGTCCATGAAAATATCAAATTCGGTAGCCTCTCCTCAGCTGCGACACCTCTGTTCAGGAGAAGACTGCAACTACGCACAATGCACGAGTATAAATAGTTACGGCGCTCACATGATGTCACTTTGGCCCGTGCCATATCAGGAATCTGTAGTATACTGTGCGCTTAAGAAGTGAAAAGGCAACCTTTTTAATTGCTGGACCAACAACACAAAATGTAACTGCCAGGCTGCCACCCCACTGCCAATCAAAATAGATCCTGGTATTTAGACAAATTACAGGTGGGTGAACAGGGTGTGTGAGCAGACTAATATCTGTATTAATGTGATAAACATCCTGGTATTTACACATCCTGGTAATTGTAACATTAGCCTTCTAACATAGTTGTAATGGACCTTACATCAATTCTCTCTCTCCATTCATTAATTTCGTTCTCTGCTTTCCTTTTTCCATCTACTCCCAACATCCCATTATGTTTTGCCCTCGCCACTTTCCTCTCTCTGTCCTTTGCTCTTCTGTCTCCATCTGTCTGTTGCGCGGTGACAACAATGTTTTGCTCATCACAGAGCTGTGAGTCATGTCACGTAGTAAAGAAAACAATGCAGGATCTGTTGATCTAGAACTGACAAATTCCAGTAAATATATCACAATTCCTGATGTTAAAGAGTAATTGTTCTCTTGTACAGTATTTACCGTAGTTTTCTCTTTACATAACACAATACAGTATAGAGTTCTCTCTGTTTATAACACAGTATAGTTTATAAGATAGTAGCCTGCACCATTTTTCCATCATAAAGATTTTTTATGAATCAGTAGCTGCCATGTTAGCCCTCCATACAGCTGTCCAACAGCAATGCTACAACGTACAGAAACCACGTGGGGTACAGTGTTTTGGGAAATGATTGGTTGATACAATAAACAGGTTAAATCAACACCTATTTTGCTAGGGTATTCACAGCCTCTTATTGGCTAATGAAGGCCACATTGGTCTAAGTGTTCACCACTTCTCCCTTCTTCCTCCAATTACCACTCACCGCCCAGGTGTACACACAGGATATACTGAATGAGCAGGCGGATGCATGTATTTATGTCACCCTTTTACTCCCCCGTCCTCTCCAAGCACAATAGCATCTGGCATAAGAGACAGTGAGGTGTCACCTTCTGCTTCACCCTTTCAAACTCGTCTCTGCACCTTGTGACCCTGTCTGGCTGTGTGTCTCTGGTAGCAGAACATGCTTAGTCAGGGGGCCATGGTAGGTAGATGAGCCCTTGCTGGGCTGTTGTCTGGAGTTTGTTGGTTTGCCTCTCGACGGCTGTGTTCCTGGACTGGATATTGGCTGGGGCAAGCAGAGGGCATGTGGAGTCAGCCCAGTCGCTATCTCAATTAATAAGCTTGCAGAAAAACATTGCTTTTATCCGTGTGGAATGTCACAACAGAGGCCAAATGATTGATGATAGGGAGAACTGGGGCGTCAGATGGCTCAGTGGTTAGGGAGTCCGATTTGTAGTCGAAATGTTGCCGGTTCAATTCCTGACTGTGCGAAATGTTGTTGTGTCTTTGAGCAAGGCACTTTACCCAAAGTTGCTCCAGGGGGATGTTGCTGTACTTACTGTAAGTTGCTCTAGATATTAGCGTCCTCTAAATGACAAAAATGTAAATGTAACTTCTTTCTGCAGTCCTAGTCTTATGAGAAATGTTGGTGGGATTTTCATTAAAGTCAACCATCAGGCAGCTTCCAACTTTGGGACATGTTTTTTTTAAGTGAAGGTTTTTACACGTTTATCATACAAGAGTACACAGTACATGATAAACAACACTGCTTTAAGCTCTAACAAGAACCTGTTCTTCCAAATTGTAAATCCACTGGAGGTACTTGGTCATACCAACAGTGAAAGAGAGTAGAACAATTGAATACTGTATCTTGAAAGCTATCTTCCCTCACATTGCAGGGTTCTTAAATTGTTTAGAATGAGAAAGATGTGATGGCCTTCTTGTTGAAATAAGTAGAAAATAGCACCCTGTATTCCACTGCTGGTTGCTTCTGTAGCTAAGCAGGGTCAGGCCTGGTCGGTCCCTGGATGCTGTTGGAAGTGGTGTTGGAGGGCCATTAGGGGGCACACCTCCCTTTGGTCTAAATTCCCAATGCCTCAGGGCAGTAAAAGGGACATTTGCCCTGTGTAGGGTGCCTCCTTTTGGATGGGATTTTAAATGGGTGTCCTGACTCTCTGTGTTCACTAAAGAGACCATGGCATTTATCGTAAGTGTAGGTCTGTAACCCCAGAGTTTTGGCCAAATTTCAGATCAGGATGTCATATCATCATGGTAACTTAATCACCCCCAGATTTCAATTGGCTCATTCATCCCCTCTTCTCCCCTACTTCTCCCCAGGCTTTTGCTGTAAAATATCAGGCAACTTGCCTGGTAAAATAAAAAGGTTAAAATCACTTCAGGGTGTAATGAAGTCCATGCTTCCCAGACAGATCTTTGTTTTATGGAAATGAAAAGTAGGGAACCAGTAGTGCTAGGCTTGAAAAGGGCTACAGACATAATCATGTCAAATGAGCTCAACAAGTGGCTGCAGGTTCTCAAAGACTCTGGTTCCATCCTAGGTGGAACCCTATGCCCTACATAGTGCACTATTTAGGAATGCCATTTGGGATACAATGTCTGTGTGCGTAACGAATCATCATTTTGTGCATGTGCCTGGTGATTAACTTGATATATCTGTATAGCTCAAGCCATTAAACCATAGAATCCACATTATTTCTCATTCCAATTTATTTTATCAGTGAAATGTAATGTGTATGGAACAGTGAGAAGTGTAGACATAATCTCATAATTCATTCATATTAACGTATATCATTATTATATTATATTAACATATTTATTCACAACTCTATTCGCTCGTCTTTATTGTGTCTTTATGTACTGGAGCCATGGGCCATAGTTCAAAAATACTGTAGATTTTAATTGAAAGTACATTCTTTGAAAATGTTTTGTTTTTAGATAGAAAACCCCAAAATGGGTCTGTCTGGAACCAAATGTATTTCACTTAGAAGTAAGAGGATTGTACCGGGAATCGAAAAGCTTTCTTCAAGAGGTTCACTGAATAAACAAACAAAACTTTTTCTGGATTCTGTACATAAAATAGTTCATTTATAATGTTTTAATATAGTTCAAAATCTCATGTTTGGTCCCCTCTTTCTTGCACGTTGTTATTATTATATAAAGCATGTGACTACAAACTCATTGGATTCATACACTCTGTCACGGTTTTGGTGAGGTGTGGAGTAACAAGGAGAGAAACCAACAGACAGCTAGATTGTTGATGTAAATGCTGGTTGATTTATTCACAGTAATCCGGGAACAGTATGAGCAGGTTGCAGTGAACGGCCTTGTCGAATGCTTAACGAGTATACTGAGATATAGGCTACATGCTCTCATCAGTGGCACGAACACTGAATAGCTAACACTCAATGATATTTCTGTTACGCACAGGGAAGCGGAATACAAATGAACAAACACTCGCAAGCATCAGTAAACAAACATAGGCGACTCACTTCTCACAACTTACAACCTAGTAGCTCCCGGACCGTCTTCTGAAACAACACAATAGCAACTCTGATAGTAATCAATGCCCAACCTCTCTTTCCCAGTTTGGCACAGTTGACCTACATCATTAATCAGATCTAACCTACACTACAACCTAACCCAGCAGTGCCAAACTGGAAAAGAGGTGTTGGGCATTGATTGGGGAAAAAATTCTAATTAGTCAATTGATATTTTGAATAAAGACAGGCCAGCCAACATTGTAAAGAAGATAGACATACTGCACAACAGGAATAACTGAGGACTGGTTGTGGTTGCGTGTTGTGTGTGGGCAGTTTTATCTTTGCTACCACCTCTTTTAAAGAACAAAGCATAATCAAGAAGCGTGCAATTCTATCTCCGTTGCCATGGCGCAGACCAGGAAATAGTCATCTATATTAAAGCACTGAAAATACACGAGCACCCTCAGCATCAAACGAATCACTCCTTCACTTCCAGAAGCGATGAGGATCAAGATGCTCAGAGCTAGTAAGCACATAAACTATGACGGATGGCTTAATATGTTTAGCTGGAAACTAAAAAAGTTTGTTTGTTTGCATCAGGGTCCTCTACCTGTCTTGGCTAAATGAATTCTGGGAGTAAGGCACATATGGGTTATTCTCGTCCACCAATGTGTCTCTCACTAGGGGTTTTGTACAGAGCCTATTTACCAAATTCAGCATCCCTCCAATGATTTGGTCAGATGGTAAAAATAAAGGCTCCATGTACTTCCTTCTTTTGTTGACACTATCAGCATTGATTTAGGTCACACAGGTGACTCTGAAAAGACATCACATCTCAAGCAACCATTAACGGACCTGTATCTATTTACAAAAGCGCCCCTCTCAAGCGCCCCTCTCAATTTTTTGCTATGGACAAATTGAGACCAAAGGTAAATCATTGCTGTTGGTTTTATTTTTTAAATAATGTTTGTGTGGTCTGTCAGGGGTGGTTGATGACAAGATGGAGGATTCATCTCAGTGTTAGGAGAGGAAAGAAGTTTACATCCCAAATAGAACGCTCTGCCTTATTCAGCGCACTACGTTTGACCAGAGAAATATAGACCCAGGTTTAAAGTAGGGTGCTTCGTAGGTAATAGGATGATTTGAGGACACCACCGAGAACTCTTGCTGTGTGACTGTTGTGGCGCTAGCTGGTATTCTCTAAAAAGATGATGTGATCAAAAGTGTAGGTTCATTTCACTGGAGCAGAAGTGTTCTCCCCCCTCCGACACCTGGCAGGGATTCATTACAGAAGCAGCTCAGTGTGACTGTGCACACATATAATATAGTATGAGTATGCGAGATAGCAAGTGCAAAATTGTATGTGTTTGTGTGTGTGTGTGTGTGTGTGTGTGTGTGTGGGCGTGCGTGCCTCTCTTTGGAACAGTGTGACCCCCTACATTGTCAGCCTGCATTGACACACACACACACACACACACACACACACACACACACACACACACACACACACACACACACACACACACACACACACACACACACACACACACACACACACACACACACACACATACACACACACACATACACACACACACATACACACACACACACACACAGCTTTAAATAATATACTATATACCCCATCAGGAAATGTCACTTATATTAATAGCCATCATATGGGCTGTTGCATGTGGGTGGCTGGCAGGCCAGCAACGTATGAGCCATCAACACAGACTCCAGATTACCCAGGATGCCACGCTGCCTCCGCTGGATTCTAAGGAAGGATGAAAGGAAGCGATGGATTCTAAGGAAGGAAGGAAGGAAGCGATGGATGTAAAATAAGTTGGAGTGACTGACTGGTCTGAATCTGTAATAAAAGAGTGTGTGATGTTGACATTATGCACGTGTCTTTGTAACGTTCAGGAATTAAAGTAATGACAATAATTACGATTGTCCCCCTAACAATGCAGAAATCTGCATGAATTCATGAGTTATTATTATAAAATGATTTCCATTTAATCAAAATTAATTAGAGAAGCAGCCACTGGCTTAGCAGAACGTTAAGAGAGCAAGCAACACTCCAGGGATCGTGAATGTTGTTAAGACTTTTCACCAGTGGTGCTATGAGGGGAGCAGCGCCATCTACTGGTACTAGTTAATCTATGCCAGAGGAAGAAGCCATATGAACATTTATGTACACAAAGACAAATATCAACATGTCGGTTTCCAGATTTGAATTCCTTTGAAAATGTATGGTTTGGATTGAAAAGAGCAGATGTAAAAGACTCTTCCAATGACATCAACAATAAAAAAAATTGGGAAAATCTCATTGCTGTCATCTTTCCAAGGAGACTGTGACGAAGTAATGAAAACAAACAGAGCTAAAATATTTTGACCCTTCTTTTAGGGGAAAATAAAATAATGTGATTCTCTTTCAATATTAATTAACTACAATATTTCACATTTAAAATGATGAGAAAGCTCATTACTTGGTATATTTTATATAGATTTTTTTCGCTTGTGTTTATTGAGGGTGCCAACATATTTGGCAGTGTAACTGTTTGCCATAAAAGCCTAATTAGCAAAGTTACCTGGAGGTTAGGTTTAGTTACCCTAACCCTAACCCTTCTTTTATGGAATTTCAAATGGGAAGATCTTCATAGAAAAGCATTTTAAATATCTGAATTGATTTGGCCCAATCCTTCTTGAGAACTTTACTACATTAGGCTGTTGAATTTTGACAATGTATTTTGTTGTATTAAACTGGAGACCAAATGGAAAATAATATTTTTGTTGAAATTGAAAAATGTGTCTAGAGACTAAAATCCGAATTGGCTACTTTGTATCGTTTCAAATTGAATCAGTTAATAGGCCTTCAATTCTTTGCGAAACCCAAAGCTAGCCAACGAATGCATTAAAATGACAAAGCGGGAGATGAAGATTGTAAATATTTCTCCCTGATCTAAGAGAGACCCGAGGATAAACAGACCACAGATAGAGAAATAAGGAGATAAACATTGGAAAGTGAGAGTGAAATCCTGGAGGGAGGGAGTAATAGATGGAAGGCGAAAGAACGATATAGTGAGAGAATCCCGGGAGTGAGAGAGCGATGAGTCACCACTTATGGAAAGCATCCCCTGATGGTCCATGTGCCAGATGAATACTGGGCTCTGCCTCCCCCCCCCTCTTTCCCTCACTCAATTATTGTAGCTGGGTGTGAAAGCAAAACAAACAAAAGGAAATTGTATGGCAGTGCACACTGAAGGATGAAAATAACAGTGCCTTTCGGGCCTCAGAATTGGGTACTAATGAAGTTAGTGTGGCTTCGGGATTCTTTAACAAGGCCGCCTAAACTACCATTTATAATCACTCCTCTCACAGAAAATGCTCAGAATTTAAAACACATTCTTGTGAGTAAATATAAGCCTATATTGGATGCAAGAAGCACCTGTCTGATGGAACAGCATGTGGAACTTAAAACCCGGGTCCACTGCACTTGTGGATCAATTCAGTACAGTTTTTGCTGAACGAAACACTCAAACTGATCCATCCGCACCATTTCTACCAAACATAGGCAGTGATTCACAGACCTCAAAATGATGGATGTATGCACTTCACAGTTTGACAAATAAATGTACCTAGCCGGAGAGAAACAACAAGATACTGACAGTTAAAACTTTAGAACTCGCGGCACCAGATATTACTTCTCCATCGAAACGAAAAAAGTCCCTGAGTAAACATGCACTTCTGTTGCCTGCATGCCTGGGGTGAGGCCCATGCAAGGACCTAGCCCAGCTCGAAGGGCCACACCCCTTCCTCAAATGTTTTCATTACTTCCAGATGTAGGACTTCTCCTCTGGGCTGTGCATTTCCAGAGGCCCCGTGAGGTTTTGTGGTCAAACAATTGAGTCATGAAGTTATGACCAAATTCTAAGAAGGGTTGCATCCTGCCGCTTTATTTCCCGTCAGTCTGCTTATAATATCTACGGTAATATTTCATCAGATATCTTTAATCTATATAATCTATAATCAAATTAATGTTGTATTCAAGTTTGTTGTGGTTGAGGAAACTGACTGGTGTCCAAAAGGTTCCTTGTTTTACAGTTTTTCACTGCTAGATTTTTAAATGTTCTATTGCTAGCGCAAACGTTTGGAAAATATTGGTAAGGTTCTCAAAACTATAGTCACAAAACATTTAGCTAAGTCCTCGAAGCCCTTCGGATATCATGTAAAATGAACACAGCAGCCACATTAAGATACTCTGCTCAAAATGACATGCAAACAAAATTAATCTAAAATACTACAACCAATAACACACTAATGTGACATATTCAAACCAGTACTATCAATCTGTAGAGGTTCTACTGTCTTGTTACTGTGTGCTGAAAACATTAATTCTAAATATTTTATATAACATTTTTAGTTGCACAGTAAAAATGGAAATACCATAAATATATATTTAAAAATGATTTGCATCTAGTATCTAAATGAAACTGTAGATTTGTGTCACCTGGTGTTTCTTACAGTAAGTTGCAGTCTATGATAGATGAGCTCACCCTGATATTTACAGTAAGAAACATGGAAAGATTTACAATAATTTGTTGTTGGATTTCTTACAGTGGTTTGGCATATTTTCAACTGCCTATATTTTCAACAGCATAATAGCAGCATCTTGTTTGTCTATAAATAGACGCGTTATACCACCACGTGGTGGTCAGATCTACAAAAATAAAGTAGCATTCAATATAGTAAACACTGCAGTAAGAACATATACAAGGTAAACTTGTTACAAATTAGTATGGTTTCAAATTTCATACAAAGAGTTATCTTCATCGATTAAAAATGTACATATTGAAGCCTCTGGTAGCCTTACAGGCTGTGTGGGAATTTACAGAGTTTGTTGTCCTTTGTGTTGTACATTTGTCACGTAGTAAAAGTAGATAAGTCCAATGTCTTAAGTATATATCTATTCTCACTTTGGAACATCCAGGTGGTGTTGAGCTCCACTCTCTGTCCAACCTCTCTGAAGTTCAATTCATGGTTTACCACGGTCCACCACAGTCACTACAATTTCATGAGATATCTCCTTGTTCTTGGTCTTTCTCCACATCCTACTGCCAAGTGTTCTACCACGTTTCTGCTAACATAGCAGTACTCACTGTTGGCCTTTCATACTGTAACATCCTACCCAAGTAGGGTAGGGTTTTCTGTTGTTTATGGACTCATTGACCTTTTCCTGTATTTTAGTTGTTCCTATGTTATTGGTTCCTTAGTTCCCCCCGTGTCCTTTCAGTGCATTGCATGTTGGTTTAGTTTGTTCCTTCCTGTGTTTCCCCTTATGTTAGCCACGCCTCTCTCCCTAGTCTGGGATATCTTCCTATTGGTAAAGGGTAGAAGTTTGGTAAATGCTGGATCAGCTTGATTTGAGATTACGTACAGCCTTGTTGGATCAGCAAGTGTACCTTTACTATTTAATGAGCCTAGACTAAGGAGAGAGCGTGAAGCATTGTGTTTTCTAACCTGTCACTGTGTGGATACCTTCTGATTCTGAGACGTCTCAGGAGATTGGTTGTTACAGTAGGTACTGCATATCCAATGTGTCCTGAAGAAAGTTACATACACTCGGTTTAGGTGTTGTTTGAGTGTCCGTGCCACTATAGAGCACGTTGTCTATGAGGAGTTTCATTTATTAGTATATGCACGCAATGTGTTTCTTGCAACTTGTCCTCCGCCAATTCCTGGGAATCTCATAATAAATCATCATGTTTCATCCGTCAACTACCTTCAACCAACACCCAGTGACACATACATACCAAAAAAACTGTAAATAGCTTAAACAAATATGTCCTGAGTTTTGTTAAACTACATAGAATTGCAGAAATAATTGTTTAAAATAACTAAATGTGTCTAGGTCTAGGCTAATGTAGGCTAGCTCATCTGAAGAGTTATTTAATGTAGGCTAGCTCATCTGAGGAGTTATTTAATGTAGCCTAGCTCATCTGATGAGGATTTTAATGTAGGATCGCTTTGATTAGGTACTTAAAGGACAATTTTGGCGCAAAATGAACCTAGGGGTTAACAACACATTGGTACCGATTCAACCATTCTATGGGATATATTTTCATGCTAATCTAATATTTTCATGCAGTTTTAGTGCAAACTGATAATTACCTTATAATGCTAGTTGTGAGGGCATGGGTGAAGTAAAAAGAAATCACAATTTTATACCACTAAAAAGGCTCAAAATATCACTGCACTTCCACAGTAACATAATGAGGGTCACTACATGCAAACCGAAACATTGAGAACGTTGTAAGTGTACAGACATTTTACTAAAAAGATCATTTAAAAGACAGTACCATTCATGTGTACAGGCAGCTGCCGTCTTGGGAAAACACACTCGACCCATCGAACCACAAATGCCGTGCTATGTTAGCTCTAGATCTAAGTCAGTGCTTTCATCAGGGACATTGACTGGAAAACCTAACCTGCAAGTTTTTTTGATGGTGGGGCAAACCGGAGCACCCGGAGATAACCCACACAGACACAGGAAGAATATGCAAACTCCACACAGAAAGGCCCTGGACGACCAGGATTCGAACCCAGAACCTACTTGCTGTGAGTGCCATCATGCCTGCCCATGTGTAGGCTAGCTCATCTGATTAAGTATTTAATGTAGTCTAGCTGATCTTATGAGGTACTTAATGTATGCTAGCTCATTTCATTTGGTTTGTAAAATTTGATCATAAATATGTTCTAAAACACAAGCTACAAAAGAACCAACAGGTGTTTCATTCAAACATCAAAGGATGAGTGGGCCTTATGTTCCATAACTAAACTACACAGAATAAAACTGCAAAGATAATACCCAGAGTCCGGCACTTGTGTCTGTCCTCGAAGCAGACCACTCATAAAAACACAGTCCTGCTTTGAATTGTAAATGCTTCTGTTTTGATGGCAAGTGTTGGTTGGGCAAAACAATATCTCTGCCTGATATCTTTCAACCGAACTAGGAAAGGTTTTGATGACTCCTGTCTGATTCCCTTTAGAGTGTCGACAATGTTCACAAGGCTTCCAGTCACAAAGAGAGCCTTTGAAGCGTTGTCTAATTACATATCATCTGTTTACCAAAACACTAATGGACAGCCTGGTTTTTTATGTGTAGATTCTCCCTTTAATGAAGTAGTTAATCATGATGCAGAAATGCATCCTCTCTGTATTCTTTCTGTGTAATAAAATAATACACTTATAATACATTGTGACAGATAAATAGCACACCCATAGAAATAGAATGGATAGAAAGGCCATTGAACTGCTTGGCGTGGTCATTGGATTAGTATACAACAAAATGGCGATTGTTGTTAGTTGTCACGGTGACAACATGCAAATTGGTTTAATGCAGAAGTAGGCCGCTAGATCTTTGAAATTGGATGGTACAGGTACAAATGGCTGCTGCTCTGACCATTCTGCTACGTTGATTTGAATTGGAATGGCATTTCTAATCATTCCATTTCTATGAGCACACCTCATTCCAGGTCCTCTACATTCTTGGTCACTACTGTGTCTTACTAAGACAGTATTTCATCATCCCTCAAACATCACTGAAAACAAGCATTTCAAATTTAACCTTAAACTTATATTTAAACACAACCAGCAACAATTTAAAAGCATTTTACTTCATTACAGTTCCTAAAAAACAAGCTATCAAGAAATGTATAGAACTGCAGATTTAATATGAGAGATATAAGCTTGACATATTTAAAAAATGTCCCTATGTTTTGTATATTATTACAACAGTGTATTATACCAAACTGGGTAAGGGTTTGGCTTAAAACTGGGAAATGAAATAGCACTAAAAGTTGTATAATTCCAAGAAAATTATGTCCAATCTTCCTCCACATTCTGGAATGTTCTTTCTCATTTTCTAAAATAGTTGATATGAGAAAGAGCTTGATTCATGAATCCTACAACACTGGATGTTTACAGACATACAATACATATATTGTTCTCTGTGTATCAGTCCCACAAAGCACAAGGTTTAAAGAATAGACAGTGCCTTGCATAAGTATCCGCCCCCACTTGGATGTTTCCACATTTTGTAGTGTGACAACCTGTGTAACGTTGAAGAAGTGGAGACAGATGCAGGTAGATGTTTAAAAGGATGCCATCGTATATGCAATGTTCGCTAACTGCGAAAGAGCAGATATCACTGAGGCAATAACTGAGCCAAATCAGAGCTCATAGGACTTTTAGTTATTGAAAAGTGTTCTCCAGGCAGATCTGCCTTGAAGTCATTTGATTGGTTGATTCAAAACTGAGGGCGGACCTCACAGGACATCTGAAATGTGCACATGAGCATAGTTTTCTCAGTCTTTAATCATATCTAACCATACATCTAACCTTAACCCTAACCTTAACCATACTGGAGTGTTAAAATGTAATTATGTGCTATATAGATATATAAATCGTAGTTATTTATTAAACTTAATGTGAGGTCAGCCCTCAGATTTGAATCAACCAATCTAATACCTCCTGCCTCCAAGTCAGATCTGCCTGGAGAACACTTTTCAATAACTAAAACTCCTATGAGCCAAAAAAAAGGCAGCCAACATCAAGGACTGAAACAGTGATGTACACAGAACTCAGGCCGGAGTAGTAGGAGTAACACAGAATAAAAAGACAACAACAGACATCTAATGAAGGGAAATGGGGAACATACTTACCGGTACCTGGGACTAATTACTAAATGAGAAACAGTTGCACAAGAGGGGGCAGTGGCTCGGTAGGCTGGTGATGTTGACCACTGGAGCCTGAACACATCAGGAGAGCGAGGCACAGTAGAGGAAGACATTACAACCTGGACTGAAATAGGGTGATATTGGATTTAGGATACTTTCTCCTCCTTCACAGTCAGATTGAAGTTGAAAGTAAGATCCCATGATATATTAGAGGGGATGTGTACTGGCAAATATTATTGGTAACACTTTATTTTGAGAGTCCATCTCTAGATGCTCTACATATTATCTGCATACTGTCAACAACATTTTAACAAACTATCTACTAACCCTAACCCTAATCCTAACCTTAACCATTCCCCTTATGTTAAACCTAACCTTAACCATTACCCTAAAACATATTCTAAACTTACCCCTACCCTTAAAATACACAA